>CAUZXS010004734.1:50000-77500 GCA_963585895.1 Sepioteuthis lessoniana | reverse complement strand
CCTGTAATATCATTGCCAGAAGCCGACAGCGACCCATTCCTTCTTTCTTCTTCGATATCGTCTTCGAAAATGGCCGAACACTCATTGTACTGAACTTTTGCAAGACCAACGCATGCAGATAAATCCGATACAATTGGTCTTTTCGACGTCAGAATAAAATAAGCGCGTCTGTTTTGGGCAGAGTTTTTTGTCTATTTTTTAAAAATTAATATGAATATAAAAAAAAGGAATAAAAATGATTTTTTAAGCAAAAAGAACAAACAAAAAAAGAGAATAAATGTAAAAGTGAGCAATGAAATTAAAGAAAATAAGTTGCATTTTCAAGAATTTGCTATTGTAATCACAGCAGTTACAGGTTCACAACTGGTTTTTTTAGTTAGTGTCTTGAATGATGATTGATATCATGCTATTCAAATCTATCTATCTATCTATCTATCTATCTCAGTCAGTTTATATCTATCTATATATCCATCATAATTTCTATCTACATATCTATCTATTCTCAGTCAGTTTATATCAGTCCGTCTCAATTAGTTCTTATCTATCTATCTATCTATCTATCTCAGTCTGCTCATATCTATCTATCTATAAATCTATCTATCATGCTATTCAAATCTATCTATCTATCTAGCTAGCTAGCTAGCTAGCTAGCTAGCTATCATGCTATTCAAATCTATCTATCTATCTATCTATCTATCTATCATGCTATTCATATCAATCTATCTATCTATCTATCTATCTATTCTCAGTCAGTTTATATCAGTCTGTCTCAGTCAGTTCTTATCTATCTATCTATCTATCTATCTATCTATATATATATATATATATATATATATATATATATATATATATATGAAAAGAAATGGAAAATTAATAAAACAAAACACTGACAACGGATTTAAAAGATATCATTTTCAGTTTATCTACTTTTCCACTTATTTTTCCTCATCTTGTCAGATTTACTTAATCTAACATTTCGATATATATATATATATATATATATATATATATATATATATGCCCTAATATTTTCATTATCTATTTGTTTATTTCTGTCTGTCTATATCTATATGGATATTTCTCTCAATCTGATCATATCTATCTATTTATCTATCCCAGTCTGTCCATTATCTATCTATCTATCTATCTCAGTGTGCTCATATCTATCTATATATCTGTCTATTTATTCCACTCACCTATTACGACCCCTAGTCAATGGAGCTTAGAATATATTATGAAATATATCTGATGGTGAGGCTCCAGTTCTGGACAACTGTGGATCAGAGGAGTTTGAAGTGCCCATTAATTGCCATTACTCCAATTTTCACTCTTAACCGGAGTGGGAACACCTATTAGGCTCTCATCTATTGATACAATCAATGGTTCGAATAGATTTGTTTAAGATTAATAGAATTCGTCCGTTCATTATCTATCTATCTATCTATCTATCTATCTATCTATCTATCTATTTCAGTTTCTTCATTATCTATCACTGAAGAGAAAATTTGGTTTGGTTTCTCTGTTTGTAATTGTATATCAACCTTCGTGGGTTATTTAATGTAAATTTGAACATGATTCCCTAAACTCTACGAAGAAAAAAGCTCTAGATGGATTAGCCATCTCCGTTAAAATCGATCAAGAGATATTGATTAAACTTTCTGTCGAATTGATAACAATAACATCTCCAGTTGGTGCATGCTTTCTTTCTTTAATGGTATATCAACCTTCGCGGGTTATATAATGCTAAAGCTGTCTTTGTAAAAGAACTGCAGTGATACTATGTAAGGTTTCTTTGTTTAATGGCATATCAACCTTTTTGGATTATTTAAAGTCAAAGACGTCCTTGTAAAAAACAGTAGTCGTACTTCTTATGGTTTCTTTGTTTGATAGCATATCAACCTTTGTGGGTTATTTAATGCCAAAGCCATCCTTGGAGAATAATGGTAGTGATTCTATTTAATGTCTCTTTGTTTAATGGCATATCAACCTTCGTGTGTGGTTTAATGCCAAAGCCGTCCTTGTAAAAAAACAATAGTGGTACTATTTAAGGTTTGTTTGTTTAATGGCATATCAACCTTCATGGTTTATTTAATGCCAACGCCGTCTTTGTAAAATAAGAGTGACAGTACTATTTAACCTATATGGATTGAATAAACGAATTCATAACTTTCTTCCGATTATTAGAACCAAAGTGGACGTATTAGTGCCACGGGGGTTCGAACTCGCTTACTACGATGTCCCAGTCTTATATGTTAAACACTTCGACACGGGTACTCCTTCTCTAAGTATTCTTATTCCACGGTCTCGTATTTCTCGTGTTTCTAATTCTCTAACATTCTTTATTATTTGATTACTTTGGTTTTTATTAAGTACCCTATTTACCGACCCCTCCACTTGGGCAGGATATGACACAAAATTGAATTGCTTGAAATTGAACTGTTTGATCAATTTACTATGTGAAAACAAATGGCAGATGTTTAAGTGAATTGTTAGTGATATATAGGAATATTCGGAACTATTCAACTTTGTTGCCTTATGCTAAATTGAATTGCTTGAAATAGAAATGTTTGATTATTTACCTGTGTGTATCTACGAAATATGTTTACAAATCAAATATTTAATATATATTCAAAAACAAGATTTGGAATAAAATAATGAACAATGGTTGATATGCCATAAAACTAACAGGTACTACCACTCCGGGGCAGAGTGGACAGAGGACTAATGGCAATTATGGCGTTTACTACACTCCCCAATTGACAAAGTCTTCGTATTGCATATCAGAACTATTAATTAACTTTTTCAGCAATGTTTCTCAGGATATTCGAAATGGAATGACCGAAAGTAAGTTATATTTCTCGTCTAAACTAATATCTACTAATACATACGTGGTTTCAGTGAGAGTCATGGAAATTTTTCGATGGCAGTATTTTCATCTCATCAATAGTTGCCGCTCTTATAGATGATTAGCAGTAGTCTCCAGAATGAACTATTTGATCCCGGGCGCTGACCTGTGGAGTTCTTCCGCAAAGCATCAGATGAAACGTGCCTCTGACACGATTCTGATTTCATCCGTCTTACTTCACATCCACCAGGCTGCTTCCCGTGGCTTCCGAGGATTAACATGTGGCTAACGGTGGAATTGGCCTGCATGTGAATGCAGACAAAACGGAGTACATATGTTTTAATGAAAAAAGAGACATCTTCACACTAAATGGTGGCTCTCTGAAACTAGTGGACAAGTTCACCTACTTCGGAAGCAGCGTCTTATCTAGTGAAAATGATATCAATATGCGACTAGCGAGGGAAAAGACTGCTAATGGTAGGTTATCGATCATAAGGGAATCAAACTTATCCGATAAAATAACGCAAGTTCTTCCGGCCAGCAGTCGTGTCAATTCTATTATACGGATGCACCACATCCCAAAGAACAGCAGCTGTACGGCCACCTACCTCCCATCTCTAAAACCATCTTAATTAGTAAAAAATGACATGCAAGACACTGCTGGAGAAGACAGGACGAATTCGTAAAGACGTTATCAAATAGACCCCTTCACGCAGACGTGCAAGTGTTGAACGACCAACTAGAACATATCTACAGCAGCTCCGTACGGACACAGGAAGTCGTATCGAAGACTTGCCGGAAGCAATGGATGATAGAGACGAATAGCGAGAGAGATTCAGGGAAATCCTGATGAAGATGATGATGATAATTATAGTTTACAGGCTTACATTATACAAAAATTCCACCTGCTACGACAAACTGAACATATGTTCAACTTGGAATGGGTCGACGACCGGAACACCCTTTTTCTGTGTTCTTAATATTTTTAATGTTTTTTTTATTTGATGTTTTTATTAATTTACTTTTTCACCTAAACATATATATATATATATATATATATATACTGTAATCCATATTTGATTTTTTCACTCTTAAATTAGGAGTGTATGTCATCTGAAGAGACGATATTCTTCGCCGAAATAAATTTACAACGACAATTTAACTGAGGTTGAGTTTTCTTCCAGTTACATTATATATATATATATATATATATATATATATATATATTGATTTTTTGTCTTTAACAATTAAATGGTTTCAAGTATTGCTATTAAACAGTTATAAATATATTGTTTACATCCAGTTATATGATTTCACGTTAGGTTAAGTTATTTTGTTGTATAAGCTAACCATACTATACTGACCCCACTCACACTACACACACCGCATCTTGTAGTGTCTATGATCTCATTTCACGGGAAGTGCCCGTGGTGTAATGGTTATCGTCGCAGGAAATGGACACGGCGACACGAGTTCAAATCCTGGACTGATTGCATTTCACATAGCACTAATGCCCTTGGGAAAGGTATGAATCCAATTATTCTCTGAATTCAAACCTGTTAAACTCCGCTTAAAAATTGACCTTGTGTCATATCCTGCCCGAGCGGAGGGGTTGGGTAAATATGATGATCTCATTTCATCTGCCGAAAGCCATGGATGATAGCGACGAATGGCGAGAGAGATTCAGGGAAATCCTGATGGAGATGAGGATGATAATTACTTACTTGATTATTAACTGTTTTCTGGTGGCTTTTATCTTTCAAATAAATTCATTTACGCATAGACTTTAAAACTGTTCTGGCTGTTACAAGAACTATAATATACGCCATGTTGTTATTTGCTTACAGCTTTCACAATATTTAATTTCCTGTCGATTGACGCCTCTGAGTAGATTATTTTACAGACATCGCAAATATTTTAGCAGGGGGATGCAGTCAAGTACTTCATTTCTACTCAGGTCTCCATCTCTTCTTGCTCTGCCCCCATAATAAAAGAAATCGTAAGATTCACTTTATTTTTTGGTTGGTTAATGGCATATCAACCTTTGTAGTTTATTCAAAGCCAAAACAATTTTCCTTGAAGAACAGAAGTGGTACTATTTAACCTATAGCTGGAAGGGTAAGGGGATCCATACCTTTTCTAACAGTATTTGCCCGAAAGTGAACATAATAGCGCGACTGGAATTCGAACTAGCTTATACTGATTCTGCAGTCTACCTCTTTAACCATTACACCTCAAGGACATTACTATTTTTTAGTTTATAATTTTCTTTCTGCTAATGGCAAATTATTTTAGTCGACAACTTCATAAATCTTTGAGTGAAGGTATCTGTAGGGTTGCTCTAAATACCGTTGAATTTCTGTTTTGTTTAATGGCATATCAAACTTTGATGGCTATTTAATGCCAAATCCATTTCAAGACATATATATTAAATCTATAGGATTTGGCTTGGTTTGGTTTAATGGCATATCGACTATTGTAGCTTATTCAATGCCAAATCAATTTTATACATTGGAACAGTTCTATATCAGACGATTATGTTCAGCATAAGTACCCAGTTTAAATGTCAAAAACAGTTCTATTTCAAGCTATTCAGTTTAGTCAACAAAGTTAAATGGCTCGAAGTATTGCTATGTATCACTAACAATTTAATTAAACGTAAGTCATTTTTTTACATGCAGTTAAATGTAAAACAAGTTTTATTTCAAACAATTCAGTTTAGCATAAGCACACAGTTTAGTTCTATTTGATCTATCAGGTGCTACTTCTCCGGGCCAAGTAATTTAGAGGCACTCTGGATTCTCCAAAGCTCCAGCATTACTGTAGCGTTACTATCAGATTGTTTAGTGTCATATTAAGGACATCCGTTGGGGGAGTTTTAAACCTCGGCAGAGATGCAATCGGTGTAATCTGCAGCTCTAGTCGACTGGAACAGCAAATTTTGCGATTTAAGACATTATGGAAATTGTTAGATATATGTACGAGGATCATTAAATAAGTTTAGAGACGTTTTTCGTATGGGCACTTTTATTGATAGTACACACATGAAACTCTAGTCCCCTTCGAAGTTATCTCCTCCGGCTGCAATGCACTTGTTGTACCGTTCCAACAAATTCTGGAAGGCCCCATGAAAGTCCTCTTGTGTGTGCGTGTCAATGACCTTCGTCATAGCTTCTTTCATCTCTTCAATTGTCTCATAACTACAGTCTCTGAGCTTAGGGAATAACTAAAAGTCACAGGGAGCAAGGTCTGGACTATAGAAAGAGTGAAGAACTGTCTTAATGCCCATCTTGGTCAAATAGTCTGTGACAAGGATGTAGTTGTAGACTGGTGCATTGTCCTGGTTGAAATGCCACTGACCCGATTTGAAGTGTGCTGGCTCCTCTTTCTGAACTCCCTTAAAACCTCAACATAGTAACCCTAACCCTAACCTTAACCCTTGGGCCAATCAACTCTGGTGTATTGACTTCGTTACTCCTCCCACACCTCTCATCATCCCTCACAGACTCCCCGCCTTCCTTGAATCTCTTATGCCACTCAAAAACTGATGGTCGCTTCATGCAAAATGGTCGAAAAGCAGTCAGAAGCATTCCATACGTTTCTGTGTCATTTTTTCCAAGTTTAAAACAGAATTTTTTTGCATATCGTTATTCTAAAGTGTCCTGACGTCCAGATTGCATATTTGAAATTCACCAGCTGTGAAAATCAGGCTTTAGTAGGGTGTATTCCAATTGCTGCTGCAGCTGTTCATTTGATCCTGAAATCCTAAACATGAGTCAGACATCTCATAAGATGTATAGCAATAACATACTGAATTTTCAAGAATCTATGACAATTTTAAATGCCTGTAAAAAATGTCTGGAAATGAATGCACCAAGTATGCGCATATATATACATATATATATATATATATATATAAATTTATATATATATAGGTATATATATATATGTACGTGTATCTGTATAAGTATATATATATATATGTATATGTAATAGTCTACATATGTATGTATATGTATCTATATATGTGTGTATGTAAATAAGTATACATATGTATATATATATATATATATATATATGTATATAAACATATATATATATATATGTATATATACATATGTATAAATTCATATATATATATTTTTGTATATGTATATATATATGTGTGTATATATGTATTTATTTATGTATAGGTATAAGTAAGGGTGATTATGTGAATATACGTATGAATATATATAGATGTATATACATACATCCATAGACATCCATGTATACATATATATGTGTGTAATTGCATATGCTTCTGTGTGTGTTTGCTTATTCGTATGTGTATATTTGTACGTAAATATGCGTATATATATATATATATATATATGTGTGTGTGTGTGTGTACTTGCAGGTATATGATCATATGTAAACAAGCGAAAGCTACTACATAATGCCTTATAATTCTCAAGTTGACGTATGTTGATTGCAGGCTGAGCGGTATGATACGAAGTCTAACGTAAAGTTGTGGTGGTTTCAATCCCACCTTGAAGCTTCGTCTATGTCTAGCCCTCTGAGTAGTTGTGATGAAACGGACCAGTCTGTCCGTTGATTATATATATATATATATTTATATATATATATATATACTAAACTGAAAATCAGTGCGTATTATACATGGGAATTTCTTCTGAATTTCGTTGTCCAGATGAGTTCAGTTTCAATTGAATTTATAGCACATCTTCTATTGAATACCAAATCATCTCCGTAATTTTGTAAATGCAAAGTTTTTAGTAGGCATTTTTTAACGAGCCAGAAATCATTGATTTGCACACAGTTAAATGGTATTTAGTATTTCTCATCTGTTTAAAATCATTTAAATGCTTTCCAATATTGCTATCTAACATCAATCGTTTCATTTGGACTTAGTTTAATGGTTTCAAGTATCAGAAAGACACTATCAATTCAATTTAAGGCCGCAGTTAAAGTTAAAAAAATGTTATTCAACACTAATAATTCTATTCCATATTACTCATTATTTAGCCAACAATTAAATGTTTTCAAGTATTTCTATGTAACACTAACAATTCAATTAAGCGTCAGTTATTAGTTTACACACAGACAAACAGTTCTATTTCTAACAATTCGATTGAACATATCATTGGACTGCACTCAGTTTAAATATCAAATAGTTCTATTTACCCATAGATAGGATCACTCCGGGCCAGTGTAAACTGGGGAGTGATGGCAATGAAGAGAACTGTAGATTCCTCAAAGCTCCAGGACTGGAGCCTCACCATCAGATTGTTTATTGTCATAATTTTTTCGAAATATTTAACATTTATTGTCCACTGGTTTGAACTTACCTGAATGGTTTCGTATACTGTAATATATCATAAATAATTTTATTTACACCGAGTTCAATGGTTTCAAATATCGCTATGTAACACTTATAAATTAATTTAAGCACCCAGTTAAATATTTTCAAGTATTCCGAATTAACACTAATAATTATATTCGACATTACTCATTCGTTTGCACACAAATGGTTTCCAGAATTGCTATGTTTAACTAACAATCCAATTAAACATCAAACATTTATTTACACACCGATAAATGATCAAACAGTTCTATTTCTAACAATTCATTTAAGCATTTCAACAAAGTTAAATGGTTCAAAGTATTTCTGTGTGTCACAAACAATTCAATTAAGCATCAGTCATTTGTTTACACACAGTGAAATGATCAAACAGTTCTATTTCAAACAATTTATTTTAGCATGACAACAAAGCTAAATGGTTCCAAGTATTGCTATGTATCACTAACAATTCAATTAAACATCAGTCATTTGCTTACACATAGATGTAAAAACAGTTCTATTTCAAGTAATTTATTGTATTTCTAACAACCCGGTTTAACATAGGTCATTTGTTAGCACACAGTTTAAATTTCAAGCGTATGTTATTAAACAAACGAATGATTTTTTTTATATTAATCATTTTTCGTTAATTATATCTTATCATACTGTTTAGTAGGGCTTTGAAATATTCGGCTCTTAGATCCGGTGCACAGTCGTTGGGTACTGTTTAAGCTCGTGCGCAAATGATATGACAATCACAATTGTCATAATAAACCCCAGACAGGAAATAGGGCTGGTGTGTGGATGACGTTATGCCCGGAAGAGATGGTCCTGAGAATTTGAGGATTTTGAAAAATAGTCAGTTGAAGGTTGATATTAGACCATGCAGGCAGACAACTGAGGTCTCTGCCATTGGGGAATAGAGAATTGAGTTCTCTACCGTTGAGGCATGGAGTTTTTTAGATCTCTAACGACAGAGATCTTAAACATCACAAGATGCGCAGCACGTTTGTTGGGTCAGATAATATGGTCAGCATAGAATGAAGTGTGTCTCTCCTCGTGTCGAAGAACCGAAGTCAGAAGTTAATAAACCCTTCGTACCTGAATAATAAATACACAATAAATGATGACTCTCTCATTTTCTCACTCTTTTTCTCTCTTCCTCGTTGCTGTCAATGAAGATTCAAAAGATAACACAGCTTAGCAGACGAACTCCAAAACGTTAGAAACCGTTCCGTTGTGACAACAGTCTGCTTTCCTGTCAACTTGTCTGCTTTCTTTTCTTTATTTTTTTGATGTGGCAAGCCATGAATCCCATGATTCGTTCTTTTTTTCTTTCTTTAAAGATTATAGCAAAAAATGTCAGTGAACGCATTTTCCGTTCTTTCTTTCTTTCTTTCTTTTATTCTTTCACTCTTTCTCAATTTAATTTTTTTCTTTCTTTAAAGATTAAAACAAAAACGGCAGTTATATCACCTTCTGTTTTTTCTTTCTGCCTGCGTATTTGCATTTGTATATGTACTGTTGGATTGATATCATTATGAATATGGCTACGAGTAGTATGCAACCCATAGAAGGGGTACTCCACCTTCCCCAGAGCTCTAGGACTAGAGACTCACCATCAGATTGCTTCATGTCCTATCCAGGTCGTTCGTTGTGGGGAGGGTCTTACACCTCTACAGAAATGCAGTCAGTGTATTCTACAACCCCAGGTGACAGAGCAATCTTGTTCCAGATTTAGAGATGCAAATTGTATGTGTTTGCATCCTAGACACCAAAAGAGAAAAGAATCGCGGAATCCGGATATGTACTGGGGTTTACAGAACACCTCACCCCTAATCCCCGTGGGTGGTCGATACTTTAAAATGATGACCACTGTAAGACCGTTCAAAGAATGATAGAGGAAAATGTATTATGTTACAGGAGAGTGTCAACACATCTCTTTTCAACTGTTTGCTTTTATTTTTTATCTTTTTTATCTGTTTTTTATAACCCAGTACAATTTGTTTATAATGCAACAATTAGAACTGTTCCAAAATTCATCTTGACGAAGGAGACGCCTTTGAAAAAAAAAAAGATTTTTGTATTGAAGAAAGTGCCGAGCAATGAAAATTACCAAAGAAATAGCAGTGTCCTTTTCTAGAATACGTAACTAGTTTACCGTTTAATAAAACAAATTCGTAATACAACCTGACCATCTATAATATCTGTGAGTTTTCGTTGGCATTTATCTCTGCAACGGCTTGATCGCATCGTAATGCAAAGCTCTTCGAAAAAATTGAGCACCCTGGTAGCCGATAGGGTATTGAAAAAATGTAAACAAACGGCTGCTGCTGTTGTTGCTAAATAAATACCTTTAAAATTCCTTTAGCCAACGTGGTCTGCTTGGTGGCCGAGAGGTCTGAAACTTAGTCTAACGTAAAGTTGGAAGGGTTTCGATCCCGGCTTCGAGCGTCCTGCGTGTCTAGCCACACTGAAGTGTTCTGATAGAACGAAACAGTCTGTCTGTGGATTTCAATATATATATATATATATATAAATATATCACAGTCTACTCGAATCTATGCAATTACTCACCTTTCCCTCTCTGTATATATAGATGTACGACCAGTCAGAGGATATCACACAAGGTCAATTTTTAAGCAAAATTGAACAAGTTTGAATTCAGAGTTTTCCTTCTCCTAGGCTTGTTGCCTCACCAAGGCTGAAGAACTCAGTCTGTCCTACTATTTACCCATAGTTGGATTCATACCTTTCCCAAGGGTATTATTTCTATGTGAAATGCAGTCAGCCTCGTCCAGGATTTGAACTCGGGTCGCCGAGGCCATTTCCTACGACGATAACCATTACACCTTGGGCACCTGCTGAAGAGTAACCCCCAACATCTAAAAATGGGTGCACTGCTGTTTGTTTGTTTCTTTGTTTGAGTTTTATGGGATATTAACCTTTCTAGGTTATTTAATGCCAAATCCATTTTATACAAATAAACAGTTCTATTTCAAACAATTCAGTTTAGCATAAGTACACTGTTTTATTATCAAAAACATTTCAATTTCAAGCTATTCAGTTTAGTCAAACAGTTCTAATTCAAACCTGCCCAGTCCTGCTAAAGTTGTAGAATACACTGACTGTAGAATACACTGACTGTAGAATACACTGACCCCGCCCCAACGAGTGTCTAGGATATGACAGTAAACAATCTGATGGTGTGGTTCCAGCAGTGCTGGAGCTTTGGGGAATGCGGTGTACCCCTTCATTGCCATCGCTCCAAGGTCCACTCTGGCCCGGAGTGGTAGCACCTGATAGGGCCCTCTCTCCGGATTAAATAGAGCTAACAGCATACTTATGCTAAACTGAATTGTTTGAGTAAACTGAATAGCTTGAAATAGAAATGATTTTGACAATTAAAGCGTACTTAGATTTAAACTGCGTGCTTATGCTTAACTGAATTATTTGAAATAGAACTGTTTTTCGACATTAAAACTGTATTTACACTTAACTGAATTGTTACATATAACTGCTTGAATAGTTTGAAAAAGAGATATTTTTGACAATTAAACTGTGTACTTATGCTAAACTGAATTGTCTTAAATAGAACTGATTATTTACATAAAAATGGATTTGGCGTTAAATAACCTACAAAGGTCGATATGCCGTAAAACCTAACAAACCAAACCAAACCATCTAATTCAAACTATTTAGTTTAGTACAAGTATAGTTTTTGTATACACACAGTTAAATTTCAAAACTATTCTATTCCGAACAATTCAGTTTAGCCTCATACCGTTTCAATGTCAAAAACAGTTCTATTTCAAACAATTCAATTTAGCATAAGTACACAGTTTACTCCTATTTGA
This sequence comes from Sepioteuthis lessoniana, assembly GCA_963585895.1. Lineage (NCBI taxonomy): Eukaryota > Metazoa > Mollusca > Cephalopoda > Myopsida > Loliginidae > Sepioteuthis > Sepioteuthis lessoniana. Next base: position 65,454 of record CAUZXS010004734.1, on the reverse strand, counting down.
CGCATAGATAGGACCCTATCAGGTGCTACCACTCCGGACCAGAGTGGACTTGAGTGCGATGGCAATGAAAGTGTATTCTGCATTCCCCAAAGCTCCAGCATCACTGGAACCTCACCATCAGATTGTTTTGTGTCCAGCATACTTATTGGGGGGGGGTCTGCGTATGACATTAAACTGCATCTGATGTTGTGGTTTCAGTTTTGGGAACCTGGGTAGTGTTGACTCTCTGGGTCAGAGTGAACTGGGGAGCTATGAATAAAAAGGAGTACTGAACACTTTCCACAGCGCTTGAATTGAAACATCACCACCAGAAGTAATTTTGTGATTCACAGGAAACATGTGTACTATTACGGACGGGCGCTGTCGTTGAAAGCGTGCGAGAGCATCGGCTGACGTCAGTCAGTGAAAATGTCACGAGCCTAGTGCGTGCGGGCAGAATGACCTGCAAAGTTAGACGTGATTTTAAAATAATCGCACATGAATTATCACGTGTTTTACTACATTTTCACTGGTGACATCGAACATTCTGGGATCTTCGATTTGTTCTTCAAAATCTCTATATAAGAGTCAGGAGATTTTAGCAGAGTTGAAGGCGGGTTTCAAAACAGGTGCGTCAAAGGTTCAGGAGACCCCAACCCGTCCTACCCAGCCTGTTACGACCCAACTCTCAGGAGCTAGCTATCACCGACACCTGCCGTCGCCACCCAGAAGAAGGGAGAGGAAAAACATAATGGAGCGAACTTTTCGAGCAGCAACTATTGTAGTGCAAGTGAATAAAAAAACGACTACTATTTTTTCTCCCTTAAATTTCGAGTTTGGGTATTTCTTTTTCTGCGGACTCATTTCTTTAAATCACAACACTTTGGTCCTATGGTACACATGTGGAGGGAGGAAAATATGGAGAAATGCTGTGGTGAGGGAGCCTGCCAATCAAATTTCGTTATATAGCTTTTTAGCAAGTATTGAAGACAAAACCAATAACGCCTACCATCATCAATGAAACATTTAGAAGTAGGGGGTCGCTCTTCAACAGGAGATACAGACAGTGTAATCTAAGCCAAACTGATAGGGCGCATTACTATACTGTGTATTGTTTGTTGGGTTTATAATGAACAGAATATCTAATTAAACACGATAGGCTACCTCAAGGTCTATACTACATTGTTTATAATATATATTATTAATTATTGCATTGAATTTGATTGTATTACAAAAGTTTGGAAAGTATAAATATTTAAATGCTCATTGGATGCAGAAGAAATATTTTTGTAGTCTAGCATAGCTAAAATTTATGTGACGTTAATTACACGCAATATATGATTGAAAAAATATCTCTTTGTTAAGCATGATCAATGAAATATACGAATTTGAATGGCCACTAGAATGATGCATCTACAGTAAGATAGTGTTGCATAGCCATGAACACAATATATACACATATGCATATGCATACAGAATCATAACGACGTCACAATAAAGAGTTCTTTAGAAAAATATACCTCTCACTTTATTTGAAAGGGTTGTGTGTGAGAGGTTGTTGGAGGCTGAACAGAACTGCAACATATTGACTCCCACTCTTATGGCCATGACAGCGTTTCTTTTCCGTTCTCCTGGGCTGCTCAATCGGGGGCCTGGGGACCCAGCCTCTCTGGGACATGATCCTCATTCCAGCATCTTCTCTCCAACTGATTGAACTTCCTGTGCACAGAGTTGTATAATTGTTCGACACCCACATTCTTCTTGTGGGCGTCACAAATCGCACTCATTCAACCTGTCCACGGTCAATGTTATCTCCTGATATTCCTCGACCGGAAGCACCGGTGGTTTTTTTCTATTTTGACAGCTTGGCCGGGGTCAATATGTTACAATAGGAAGCAACATCGGATTGACTACATTGACTCAAACGAGACGTTTAAAACTTACCCTATTCGAAACTCTTATCACCTTTAAACACATTCGTGACATTTCTCTAAATATCGAAAAATTCTAGCTGAAAATACCCATTTATGGTACAAGACTTAAAAATAAACAAAACTCCAAATTTTTAAGCTCTCTAAAGGAAGATTAACAAATCTTCCTTAAACAAACCGCGTTCTGAAATGTCTTTAACATGTTTACCGCCCATTCTTCCTCTGACATCCAGTAAATTTCTTTTTTTTTCCTAAATTCCTCTCCCACTTGTTCTCCCCCCTCTTTATATAAGTGCATACCACTCGTCATTTGGCTTGTCATTTCAATGTTTGTGTCCTTGAAGATGGCTTCAGCTGGAGCTGAAAGTACTTGAGGAAACAATGGCGTCTTTTTGAATTCATTATATATGGATGTCAAACGATTTATACGAAGATTCGAACGGATCAATTACAAAATTGGCAGAAGCGAAATGTCTATCTTATTCAATCAAACAATATTAGTTCTCTAAATTTCTGAGACGAAGCTTTATGGTTTTTATCATTAAGGGTTTTCGGACACTTGTTTTCATCTTTATTGTTATTTCGACAACTTTTCAGCCAATATGTCTTCCGGCCTTCTTCTAATGATAAAAATTAATCAAACAAGTTTAAAAGAGAAAATACTGCCTATATATATGTGTATATGTATAAGCCTCATTCTAGTGGATATACCCCTTACGTTGTACGTCCCTAATTCATTTATAAAGTAGATAAGGTCGGATGTGTGGATTACTGCGTTAATAACAGGCCTTTGACTCCGTTGGATAATTCCTAGATATACATAAGTTTAACCTAACTGTTGCCTCAAAATAACAAAGGCGGGTAGACACCCCTTTAAAATCTATTAATCAATCTGTCTTCTAAAATCAACAACCTTTTCGGCTTGATTTAACTTAAAGAACAAAAAAGGCCCCACCAACCGAATATTTGGAAAAAATCCCAGAGAAGATCATCTAGAATTAGTATCGTTTTTTTTTATGTTCTTTTTTCGATTTGCCAAGCTAGCATTAACATTGTTCGGGTTACAGACAGTCTTCACGTTAAAAAAGATCTTCGTAATTTTTTTTCTTCTAAAATCTGCATCTGTATGACCACTTACCTTTCTTCTCATTAATGATTTAAGAAAGTTGAATAAGACATGTTGGGCACTACTGTAGAACTCACAGTGACGTTCTCCTGTAAATTCCAACACGGGGACTCACCAATGTTGGTCTACAAGAAAGAAACAAAAGTCACCCTGAGGACACTTGATATCATCTTGAGGACTTACAAAAAGTGATGGCCAATAGGGACGGATGGTGAGCGAGAGTAAAAAGAACCCGTGTTGTCACACACACACACACACACACACACACACACATATCTATCTAAAAAGAACATGCAGTCACCCTGGGGACAATTGATATCATTTTGAAGACTTACAAAAAGCGATAGCCTATAGGGACGGATGGTGAGCGAGAGTGAAAAGAACCCGTGTTGTCACACACATACACACTCATATCTATATATACATATATATATGATTATGCATCAAAATCCTCCACACCAGCCGGATGGGACACGAGGTCAACTTTGAAGCAGAATATTACAGGTTTGAATTAATTTTTCCTTCTTCTAGGTTAGTTGCCATACAAAGGTTAAAGAGCCCAGTCTGTCTTACTATTTACCCTACGTTTGCTGCAGCATCTGTATCTCTGACATTAACTTATATGGAGTGATGCATTTTTTTTTAAAATGCCAAATGCCTAGTTACACAATATCTCTCTCGTGAGAATGACTAAGCATCGCTTTAGAGCATAGTTTAAAAAAAAAAGTTGGCTCTTTTTTTTGTACACAACACGTATATATAACTGCAGTAGTAGTAGAAGATAATCTTTATTTATACATAAGTCGGTCGTGTTTTATGCCACGTTAACCCTTTTTGGTTATTTAATGCTGAATTCTTTTTAGACAGAAACTCACATGCATGAGCGCATATATACACACACTAATATGCCCGGCTTATTGGCCCTGTGGGTAGAGTGTTCGTCAATTGTCCGGGAGACCTGGGTTCAATACCAAGTCGAGTCACACCAACGACTTTTAAAATGGTACTTGATACCTCCTTGCTTAACACTCAGCAGTATAAGGTACGTATCAAAGGTAAAGTGAAAGTAACCCATGGAAAGGAGTAGCACCCTCTCCGACACCTCGTTGTAGAAGCTATTGAAAAGGGAGCCGTCTGGTCACTCTCGATTATGGTCACCAAATTTACTTATATATATATATATATATATATATATATATATATAAATATTTGTAAATAAATATTTTGTATGTAACATGATTAAAATACAACCCAGAGGGCACATGGTGCGATGCTTTGTCATTGTCACGAGAGATATATTCTGTTACTGGGCATTTGGCATTTTGAAAAAAAAATGCATCACTCCATATAAGTTAATATCGGAGATACAAATGCTGCAGCAAACGTAGGGTAAATAGTAAGACAGACTGGGCTCTTTTACCTTTGTATGGCAACTAACCTAGAAGAAGGAAAAATTAATTCAAACCTGTAATATTCTGCTTTAAAATTGACCTAGTGTCCCATCCGGCTGGTGCGGTTATCAAGCTTGACAAGCAAGCCTACACGAGTGAGTTCGAGTTGCATTGGGTGCCCCATTCATAAGGCCATTGAAATAAAGAGCTCGGTAAATTACTACTGTAATACGACCCAGAGCTTTTTTTTAAAAATGCATACTTTTAAATACTTTCAAGTATTGCTAACCCTAATAAATCTATTGAGCATTAATCATTTGTTTGCTCACAATGAAGTGGTTTCATTAACTGCAAATACAAATAGATTTATTGGCACTTTGTTAAGCGGTTTCAAGAAATGCTATTTGATACCAATACTTCTAATACATTATTCATTCGTTTGCAGTTAAATGACCTCAAATATTGTTTGGTTTGGTTTGTTGGGTTTTATGGCATATCAACCTTTGTAGGTTATGTAACGCTAAATCCATTTTTATGTAAATAATCTGTTCTATTTAAAACAATTCAGTTTAGCATAAGTACACAGTTTAATTGTCAAAAACATTTCTATTTCAAATTATTCAAGCAGGTATATGTAACAATTCAGTTAAGTGTAAATACAGTTTTAATGTCGAAAAACAGTTCTATTTCAAATAATTCGGTTAAGCCTAAGCACGCAGTTTAAATGTAAGTACGGTTTAATTGTCATAAACATTTCTATTTTAAGCTATTCAGTTTATTCAAACAATTCATTTTAGCATTAGTATGCTGTTTTATTTAACCCATAGATAGGGCCCTATCAGGTGCGACCACTCCGGGCCAGAGTGGACCTGGGAGTGGTGGCAATGAAGGGGTACACCGCATTCCCCAAACCTCCAGCACACCTGGAACCTCACCATCAGATTGTTTAGTGTCATATCCTAGACACTCGTTGGGGGGGGCTTACCCCTCTGCAGAGGTGCAGTCAGTGTATTCTACAGCTCTAGCCGACTGGGCAATCAAATATTGTAATACTAATAATTCATTCTAACATGAGTCATTTGTTTCCTCATCAAAGGTTTCAAGAGTTGCAATTTAACACTCATAGTTGTTTTAAATCAAATAACCGGCTCACTGGCCTAGTGGGTAGAGTTTTCGCCTATAGTCCGGGAGACCGGGGTTCAATACCAAGTCGAGTCACACTAACGACTTTAAAAATGATACATGATACCTACTTGCTTAACACTCAGCAATATAAGATACGCATCGAGGATAAAATGGAGCAATCCAGGGAATGGAGTAGCACCCTCCCTTACACCTTGGTGTAGTAGTAATTTACGAAGCTCTTTGCTTTGATGTAGCACAAGGCCAAATGAAGGGGCACCTAATGAGCACCTCTGGTGGTGTAATGGTTAGCAAACTCGACTAGCAAACCTACACGAGTGAGTACACCTTGGTGTAGTAGCTAGTGAAAAGGAGCCCTCTGGTCGCCCTCGACTACGGTCGCCAACAACTTATATCAATTAAACACTTATAAGGAAGAAAAAAGTTAGCGACCGTAGTCGAGGGTAACCCGAAGGCTCCCTTTTCGATAGCTACTACACCAAGCTGTAGGGGAGGACACGACTCCTTTCCTTGGGTTGCTCCACTTACCCTTGATCCTTACCTTATAATGCTGAGTATTATGCAAGGTAGAATAAAATATCATTTTTTGAGTCTTTGGTATGACTCGATCTGGGGTTAAACCCAGGTCTCCTGACCATTGGCAAACGCTCTAACCATTATGCCAATGTCCGGTAATATCAATCAATTTTTTTTGCTCAAAGTGAAATGGTTGCAAGTATTGCAATTTGGCACAAATAATTCTATTGATTATCTCTCCAACACTCATAATTCGATTTAATTATAATCATCTGTTGTTGTATAGCCACATAATACATATACATATGCATGCAGAATCATAACGACGACGCAATAAAGACGAGCGTACACAGTTCTTTCGAAAAATATACCTCTCACTTTATTTGAACGGGTTCGAAAGGGTTACTAAAGGTTTTACTGAGTGAGAGGTGAGTTGGAGGCTGAACAGAACTGCAACATATTGACCTCCACTCTTATGGCCATAACAGCGTTTCTTTCACATTCTCCTGGGCTGCTCAAACGGGGGCCTGGGGGCCGAGCCTCTCTGGGACATGTTTCTCATTCCAGCATCTTCTCCCCAACTGCAACTGCTCAATCGGGGGTTCTGAGGGCCCCTTCTGCCGGATGCTTGTTCTCTCTACCGCATCTTATCCCCAACTGACTGACTTCCTGTTTTCACCTGGATTATATAATTGTTTGACTACCATTCTTCTTCCTGCGAGCGTCACAATTTCACACTCAATTCAACCCGTCCACGGTCAAGGTTACATCTTGATATTCCTCGACCGGATGCACCTGATATTTACACAGGTGCATTTCCTATTTTGACAGCTTGGCCGGGTCGAAGGTCAATATGCAACACTGTTTGCTCAGACTTAAATGGTTTCAAGTATTACTATTTAACTATGTTTTATATTTATACAACCAAAAAGTTTACTTATTTATCAAATAGTCATATAAAATGAAAGTCTATTTTATTCATCAAGTATTTATATCGAATGAAAATAATTTGCACACAGCAGAATAGTTTCAAATAAATATTGATAATAATAATAATAAGATGGTGACCGTAGTCGAGGGCGACCAGAAGGCTCCCTTTTCAATAGCTACTACACCGATGTGTAGGAAAGGGCGCGACTCCTTTCCCTGGATTACTCCACTTTATCCTTGATACGTACCTTATAATGCTGAGTGTTAAGCAAGGAGGTATCAAGTATCATTTTTAAAGTCTTTGGTATGACACGACCTGGGATTGAACCCAGGTCTCCCGGACCATTGGGGAACACTATACCCACTTGGCTAATGAGCTGGTAATAATAATAATAATAATCAAAGGAATAAATACCTGGGCTATGCCTCTTGTAAGATATTTGGGACCGTTCCTGAAGTGTACCAGAAAAGAACTTAAACAAGTGGACCAGAGAACAAGGAAACTAATGACCATGCATAAGGCTTTACATCCCAGAGATGACGTTGACAGACTATATGTGTCAAGAAAAGAAGAAGGAACAGGACTTCCCACCAATAAAGACAGCATTGACGCATCAATACAACGACTTGAAGACTACATACAAAAGAGCGAAGAAAAACTGATTATAGTCACCAGAAACTATACTGACAACACGAGACCTGACAATAACCGAAAAAGCAAAATAGGAAGAAAAACAACTCTATGGGCGTTTTAAACGACTAATAAGCAACATCTCATACGAGAAAATATGGACGTGGCTAAGAAAGGGAAACCTTAAGGGAGAAACTGAATCTCTCCTAACAGTAGCTCAAAATAACGCCATAAGAATCAATCATATCAAAGCAAGAATTGTTAAGACGCAAGAATACAGCTGATGTAGGCTATGTGGTGAGAGACAAAACAATCAATCACATAAGCGAAGGAAGCAAATTAGCACAGAAAGAGTTTAAGATATGACACGACTACGCAGGCAGGGTGATCCACTGGGAATTGTGCAAGAAATTGAAATTTGATGCTATATGTATAACTCACATCTGTCTTGGAGAATAAGACACACAAACTCTTCTGGGACTTTGCCATACAAATAGATCACCAAATCTCGGCCAGACGACCAAACCATATAGTAATTGACAGAAAGAGAGAACTTGGAAAATTGTGAACGTTGCTGTCCCAGCTGACCATAGAGTAAAGTTAAAAGAGAATGAAAAGAAAGACAAATACATTGACCTTGCTTGGGAATTTAAAATACAGTGGAACATGGATGTGACGATTATACCAATTGTTTTTAATTACGAAGGATAATTAAAGTGATTGGAAGACTTGAAAATAAGTGGATCAGTGAAGATCACCCACATTACTACATAATTGAGATCAAGTAGAATACTGAGAGAAGTCATGGAGACTTGAGGAGACTTGTAGTCACTCAAGCGTCTGTGAAAGACCATCAGCTAACGCTGAAATGAAAAACTCTCACGGAGTAAATAATAATAATAATAATAATAATACACGGTTATACCACCGGACGTAATACTTATCCACAAAAAGATAGAACTGGCAGAATTGTCGACTTGGCTGTCTCGGCTGACCACAGAGTAAAGTTGAAAGAAAGCAAAAAGAACGATTGGCTGGACCTTGCATAGGGAATTGAAAAACTGAGGAACATGAAAGTGACAGTTATACCTATTGTAATTGGCGCTCTTGGTACTGTCAGCAAAGGATTGATACAAGGACAGGAGGACGTGGAAACAAGAGGATGAGTGGAAACAATCCAGACTACAGCATTGTTGAGATCGGCCAGAATACTGAGAAAAGTCGTGGAGACTTTAATCTTGTTGTCACTCAAACCCTAGTGAAAGACCATCAGTTAACGCTGGTGTCAAAAACTCTCAAGAAGTAAATAATAATAATAATAATAATAATAGTAAAACGTTGAATAGCTCTATTTAATCCATGGATAGGTTCCTCAAAGCAACTACCACGTAAGGCCAGAGTGAACCTTGGAGTAATGTCAAGGTAGGGCTATTCCACATCACCCAAACCAACAGGATTGAAGTCTTACCATCAAATGCAGTTTAGTGTCATATCCTGGACACTCGTTGGGGAGGAGTTGTTATCCCTCTTCAAATGTGTAGTCGTCGTATCCTACAGCTCCAGTCGATAGGGTGTGTGTGCGTGTGTGTGTGTATGTGTGTGTGTGTGTGTGTGTGAAGAGAAATACAAGCGTACTACACATACGTTAGCTGAAGCATGTGTGGCTCAAATATATTAAGCGGGGCGAAGCATTTTCACCCCAAAACCTAAGAGCTTGGTAACACACCATTTTACTAGCAAGCATGTTAAGGCTTGTCATAGGGGTGTTGTTTTGAAAATTCGTCTTTCTTTTTTTTTTTTTTTTTTGAACACCTCCCATTCATCTACACCTGCGTCTGTAAAGGATTACGTAGAAGATTGCTTTTATTTATAAATATGCACAAACACTTAGCTTGGATTCCATGTGGATACTATACTGCAAGTCCTACATAATCATATGCAGGGCTTAGTATGTGTATATTTATTGTGTTGTTTATCCTTTGCGTTAGCATGTATCACTTTTCTCGGGTTTGTGTATGCCTCTCAATGAGCCGACGTTTAGACGAACGTGTTGTTTGTGTGTGCGTGTGTATATATGTGCGTGAGAGAAAGAGAGAGAGAGAGAGAGAGAGAGAGTGTGTGTGTGTGTGTGTGTGTGTGTGTGTGTGTGTGTGCAGTGGGCATTTTTTCCCGCCGTTTTCTTCCTGTCATTCAAACGTGTCTCGAACCTCCCTGTGGTGTTGTTATGATTCCAACTTCCTTTGACTTCCAGCCCCCGCCAACCTCCTCTGAGGAATGGTTAATGGAACCAACGTTTCTTTCTAGACGTCTTATCCCCCCAGGGAAATTATTGGCAGCGGGCAGGTCCGCACATCTTGTACAACAAGAACTTGACTGAAAGGAAGTCGCAGTTTGAGGAACGGTCACTGAGAACAAGGGTGCAAGATTATAGCAGTTTGTATTATGTCCGAAATTGCTTTCTCAGTCAGGAGATAAAAAGTGTAAGAATGAAAAAGAGAAAGAATTAAGAAAGATGATCGAAAAGAGAAGGAATGAAAAACGAACAGAGAGAGAGAGAGAGAAGGGAGTTTAGAACTCGCTTATAGTGTCAAAGAAAAATGGGAATAATAACGGAAATGGCGGTGATCACTAAGACGAAGAAAAGAAAGGCAGCCCTCCCATAGAAATGTCTTTTGTTTGTAACTTAGATAGACCATAGTCGACGAATTTGGCGTCGCTGTATATTTCGTTTCGTCAAATAATCATGCAACCAACCTATTCAATGAAATTATTACAATGTGACCGATTAAAACTGATGAAAAGTAACGATTGTTTTTGTACTGCTCCTCGTTGTCGTAGACTAATTATATAACTGCGAGAACAAAAAAAAAAAAGGAACGAAAGTTAAGATGAAAGAAGATACTCTTTAGAATTAATGAGTGACAACACTTCGTATAAAAACTGAAAATAGATAAAAGATGCTACAACTAACACTCCAAGTGTTCTGGGTGTAATCTTTTACTTAGCTCAAAGTAGTTATGGCACAAGGCCGAAAGTATAGAGCATTCCGACTTGAAATCATTAGTAATGGTTTAATAGACAAAGAGTGTTAACCATTACACTATGTGAGAAGCCCTTATCTTGGGTGTACTTGACTAAGCTTTTTGTTTAAAAGTGACAAAAGGCTGTGTGAATGGCGCGCCCAGTGAGACTCGAACTCACTCGTAAAGGTTTGTAAGTCAAGCTTGTTAACCTATGTTAACCATAGGTGCTCTTTACCAGGGTGTAGTTTACTAAGCTTTTTGCTTAGAAGGACACAAGGCCGTATGAATGGAGCGCCCATTGGGACTCGAACTCACTCGAAAAGGTTTGCAAGTCAAGCTTGTTGACCATTACTCTACGCAAATTGCTTTTGACCAGGGTGTAGTTTACTAAGCTTTTTGCTTAGAGTGACACAAGGCAGTATGAATGGAGCGCCCATTGGGACTCGAACTCACTCGAAAAGGTTTGCAAGTCAAGCTTGTTGACCATTACTCTACGCAAATTGCTTTTGACCAGGGTGTAGTTTACTAAGCTTTTTGCTTAGAGTGACACAAGGCAGTATGAATGGAGCGCCCATTGGGACTCGAACTCACTCGAAAAGGTTTGCAAGTCAAGCTTGTTGACCATTACTCTACGCAAATTGCTTTTGACCAGGGTGTAGTTTACTAAGCTTTTTGCTTAGAGTGACACAAGGCAGTATGAATGGAGCGCCCATTGGGACTCGAACTCACTCGAAAAGGTTTGCAAGTCAAGCTTGTTGACCATTACTCTACGCAAATTGCTTTTGACCAGGGTGTAGTTTACTAAGCTTTTTGCTTAGAGTGACACAAGGCAGTATGAATGGAGCGCCCATTGGGACTCGAACTCACTCGAAAAGGTTTGCAAGTCAAGCTTGTTGACCATTACTCTACGCATATTGCTTTTGACCAGGGTGTAGTTTACTAAGCTTTTTGCTTAGAGTGACACAAGGCCGTATGAATGGAGCGCCCATTGGGACTCGAACTCACTCGAAAAGGTTTGCAAGTCAAGCTTGTTGACCATTACTCTACGCATATTGCTTTTGACCAGGGTGTAGTTTACTAAGCTTTTTGCTTAGAGTGACACAAGGCAGTATGAATGGAGCGCCCATTGGGACTCGAACTCACTCGAAAAGGTTTGCAAGTCAAGCTTGTTGACCATTACTCTACGCAAATTGCTTTTGACCAGGGTGTAGTTTACTAAGCTTTTTGCTTAGAGTGACACAAGGCAGTATGAATGGGGCACCCGATGAGACTCGAACTCACTCGAGAATGCTGATACAACATTAAACCAAGAATCTATGCCAAGTCTAAACTTCCCAAGAACGCGAAACGTGAGTTCGAATCTTATCATTTCCTTTATTCTTTCTTTTTTTATCCTTTCAGCTTCTACGTTGTCATATTTTTTTTAATTGTCAAACCCAATAAGTATAATTTTCTTCATAATCTTTTTATACTTGGAATAAATATAAAGTTAGTCTTTAAATATTTGTATTTGAAATGCACAGTGTTTCAAAAGTATTTATATCATTTCGTAATCTAAAGACTTGACCAATTGTAATATAATGGCCGAGGGATTTCGTTTTATATATCTTGCCTTTGGGTTTAGTTAGGCTGAGAACCTTTCGGCACAGTGCATGGGTTAGTTAGGTGCAAACATGAACGCAGGTGTTCACGCACGTGCGGAGCGGACATGTCATTCAGAGATGTCTCAAAAAAATCCCAGATAGAGGATGTGACAAGGGATTTGAGTGACGTCAAGCACCGGAAGCGTGGGCTGAGATTTGAGGTCAGTTTGTACAGTTCCACCTCGGAAGAAGACGGTTGACTTTCGCGAGCTCACCGAGGCCTTGCGGCGGGTGCGCACGTGGTTTGGGGCAGATGGAAAAGTGAGCATAGAAAGATGGTATCTCTCTCCTTATGTCGAAAAACCTTTAAACTCAAAGGTATTAAAAAGTTTCAACCTGAACTAAGAAGTCGTAAGTGTTTTTCGTGTTTCGGGATTCCTATGTAATCTATATACGAGTTATGAACATTCTATGTACGTTTCACATATTCATGGATGGCTATGTAACACAATTCTCGGTCAAATAAACTTAGATTTTAACAACATGCGTAGAAATAGCACCAAATTAAACTATTTATGCGTAAACGTTTTTTTGATTGCCAAATAATAGCATATCTATGACTGAAAAAAAAAACAACATAAAACAACTCAAAATTCAGTTTTTATTTTTTCCTGGTGTAGAAATGCCATTTAATCGGAAATGAAAGGTTCGGTTTGGTTTGGTAAGGTTTGCTTTGGTTTGGTTTGGTTTGGTTTTATGGTATATCAACCATTGTAGGTTACTTAATGCCAAATCCATTTTTATACTAAATTGCGATGGATAACATTCGATGAAGGTTCAAATTGATGAGGATACTCACTGAGGAAATTTAACATCAAGTTGTCGTCTTGCATATTTCAAAGATTTAAAAATATGTCCCTCCTTATAAACCAGTGGAACTGAGAAAATACACAGAAATAATCGCTAGAATAAGGCAAGCATATGATACAATCATTTTGATGCTAAATACTTTTTTCTCTGAATACAACATTTCTATGTGGCTAATATATTAGTGTCACATTCATGTGGGCGTAAATTCAACGATATCATCCTTAAGAATACATCCTCTACGGAACATTTATATATAACGCAATGTGGATGGGGTTTAGAATACGCTGTTTGTATCCCCTGCTGACGTGTAAGGCTCTCCCAAAGAATTTTTATATATTGTCCTGGCTATAATACTAAACAGCATCTGATGCTGAGGCTCCATATGTAACAATATGAGGGGCGTAGATTACCCGTTTCGTTGCCATGACTCCCAGTTTGTACCTGCTAGGGTCCCATCAATTGTTCAAATAGATCTGTTTAAAAGATACTCGTATTTGATAGGACGCTGTGAACCCCTCAAAAATCTTAAAAACTGACTACAGAGTAAATTTAAATAAAAACCATGAATGTGACTCCTTTACCTCAAAGTATAAAATAACGCTTGACGGGTTGATATGCCGTTACGATCAATCTGATAATCAATGGACTAGAATCACGTTCTAAATTGTTTTTTTTATTTTTGTCGCAAGGTGTTGCCGTCGGCTTTCTCCACAAAATATCCGCTCGCAAAAGTAATTGAATAAATAAATGATTATATAAATCAATAGAAAGAAAATAGAACTGAACCATTTTTTGTCAATTTTGACAAAAGAACAAATAACTTTCGCTCATGCTAATTTTTTTTTCCTTTGTAAACTTCCCCTTGATCTAAATTATTCCTATGTATTCCTCATATACAATTCACATCTATTATATCATCATGTCACGCTGCCAGCACAGACCTCCCCGACCCTCTCACGCAACCCGTCTCTATCGTCCATCGCTCCCGGGAGGTCTTCAAGGATATATCCTGTATTGGCATAGAGCTCTTGTATATAGGTTCTAGTTGGTTATTCTACTTTCATATCTGTTTATAATGGTAGGTAAATGGATCAATATATCTATAGACATATATATATATATATATATATATAGTCATCCACAGACAGATCTGTTTCGTTCTATCAGAATTCATCAGTGTGGCTAGACATTAGCTTCCCGTCAAGCCAAACTTCTAACCATTCAGCCACGAGAAGCCATTTGCTGCGAAGTAGATTTTAAACGGTTATGAATCACAATTACTATTGTTTACATACATCCGTTCAATGGCTACCGAGACCTCAATTCATATATGAAGAGGCTTGCAATATACGCTAATGGCAACACGATTACTTCTTCGCCAGAGAACTCAACGTATATATATATATATATACGTATAAGTGTGTGTATGTGTGATTAGGCTGCGAAATAATGAAATGAAATATTATTTGACGAATATTTTTAGATGGTCTGGCTATTTCATATTGATAAAAAAACAGCTCTTTTGGTCAAAATTGTCATCTTTTTCTTCAAAGATCATCCCTTGGAGACACTTAACATCTCTTTTATATTTCTCTAAAAAGTTCTTTTTCGTGATCAGCACAAACACCATGGGGATTTAAAAGAAATTTTTAAAAAATAAATGCAAAAAGTAACAGTTTCCCTGGAGGCCTCCGACAGAAAGTGAAATCGGCGCATGCCTAAAAAGAGGGGCTTCCTGACGTCAAAGAGAAATTCTCCCTCATTAAGCATTTACCACCTCGACTGAAAGGACTTGTTTCTTTCTTCCGCTAGTTGGAAGAGCACGTTCCTGCTGAGTTCCGAACATAGCAGCGTGACATGTCTCTCCTACTTGTAGCAGCCTCTGCTAAACATACCTTCAGCAGACATGACGGAACCTCAAACTTGTAATTGCCGAAGATGATTCCATGATATGCTTCAACCTCTTGTCTTGGAAAAATGTGATTTTTTTCAACTGCTTCAGAAAAAACATTTTCTCCACAGGATCATCTTAAACCCCAAAATACAATCTTCATCTAAAGGTATCGTTTTTCTTCCGTCCTTAATTCTCTTACAGCTTCGACAGACAAAAAGAAGACAAGTGATTTGGATAACGAGTCAGATATGAACCTCAGAATTTCCCAGCAATACCAACACTTCCCCACATACCACAATACGTTCACAAAGCTTATGGAGAAAAAGCTTGACTGTAATTGCACAAGAATGTTACGAGCTGTATTGAACAAATCCTGGAGGCAGTATCCCACAAAGCAGTATCCATATTACACGAACAAGACATGCTGGACACTGTTG
>CAUZXS010004734.1:40000-47500 GCA_963585895.1 Sepioteuthis lessoniana | reverse complement strand
GTTTAGTCAAACAGTTCAGTTTAGCATAAGTATGCCGTAAGTTCTATTTAACCCATAGATAGGGCCCTATCAGGTGCTACCACGCCGGGCCAGAGTGGACCTGAGAGCAATAGCAATGACGGGGTTCTCCGTATTCCCCAAAGCCCCAGCATTACTGGAAACTCACCATCAGATTGTTTAGTATCATATCCAGGAAACTCATTGGGAGTGGGGTCTTACCGCTCTGCAGAGAAGCAATCAGTGTATTCTACTGCTCCAGTCGACTGGGCAAGAGAGAGAGAGAGGGGGGGAGAGAGAGGGGGAGCGCAAACAGAGAAAGAAGGTTTTGAAAAATATTGATTGATTGATTGATTTTAACTAAAGAGTTAAAGAATCGCGTTCTTTAAATGTCTATCTTTACATTTTCTGTGTTGTTGTTTTGTGTACTCGATCTAACTGAATACAGAAATCTTTTAAACTGATTTATTTGACCCATAGATGGAACCCTAACAGGTACAACCGCTCCGGGTCAGTGTGAAGCCGGTAGAAATGGCAATGATGGTGTACTCCACACTCCTCAGATCTTTAGGACTGGAGTCTCACCATCAGATGCAGTTTCGTGTCATACAATGTGAAAAAGAGAATGGGATATGGTGATAGATAGATAGATAGATAGATAGATAGATAGATAGATAGACTGGCATAGAGAGAAAGAAAGAAAGAAATAGACTGAGATAGATAGATAGATAGATAGATAGATAGATAGATAGAAAGAAAAGGAGTTTATAAAGTTAGTTTATAAAAATACTTGCTGATAAGATTTTCATTTATTTTTATTGAGAATAGAGTGTTGACTTCTTTTTCAAATCAAATTCTTTGTCAACGTTTAATTTTTTTATCATCATCATCATTATCATCATCATCATCATCATCATCATTAAGGCGTAATAACAGCATAGATTCCGTTGACTCGCTCTAATAATCCGTCCCTATTTGATATCGCTCTTGACAAGTCCTCTTGACGGTATCCAGTATCAGCTCAGAGCTGACTGATGTAAGTTTTTGTTGGTTGGTCGAAATTGGTG
Source organism: Sepioteuthis lessoniana (assembly GCA_963585895.1). Lineage (NCBI taxonomy): Eukaryota > Metazoa > Mollusca > Cephalopoda > Myopsida > Loliginidae > Sepioteuthis > Sepioteuthis lessoniana. The sequence goes on along the minus strand of CAUZXS010004734.1, from coordinate 46,436 downwards.
TGTCTATGTGTAGTAGTCCATAAGAGAACGTTGTTTATGAGTTTGCCCTTACTTCACCAACATTGTCAAATTTGTTTTACTCGGTTTCGTTTTTTTTTTATAATGACATATCAAACTTCGTGGGTTATTTAATGCCTTGTACAAGAACCGCATTGATACTCTTTAACCCATCGTTGGGTGAATAAAAGGATTCACATTTTTCCGGAGGGTATTTGTTTGAATGTGTACGTAATAGCCCGACAAGAATTCGAACTAGCTTACATCGATGTCGCAGTTCAGCACTTTAGTGGTTACGCCACGGAGACTCACTGTACTTGTGGGATGGGCAGTAAAGTTATTTTGTTGGGTGCTGCTTCTAGGACTTGATCAAAATAGCCCGTAGCATTCTTCTGTCCTTCTCATCAACCCTTTCCTAGATTCTAAGTGGAGCAACCCTGCAGTAGTACTGACACAGCTACAGGTTGGAAGAATTTGTTTTATTTCATCAAAGAGATCAGACCAGTCGTTAAACTGTCAATCTAACTTAATCAATATGCTGACTATTTCCCCTTGTGGGGCGGGGTAAAAGGAACAATTAAAATGGGATGTTCATCGTTTGACATTAAACTGCATCTGATGGTAAGGCTCTAGTTTTCGAAATTCGAGGGGTCCGGAATAAGCCTTCATTATCATTACTCCCAGGTCCACTCTGACCTTGAGTGGTTGTACCCATTAGGGTCTCATATATATGGTTGGCTGATTTGATTATGTTTTACGACATATCAACCCTTGTATGTTATCTATGGCCAAATCCTGCATATACATATGTTTTTTAATATATATATATATATATATATATATGATTTTTAAACGAATGGTCAGTAGGCAACAATTTTTGAACGAGCCAGAGTTCATTTGTTTGTACAGTTAAATGATTTCAAGTTAGCAAACACTAATAGTTTTATTTTCACACAGTTAAATTGGTTCAAATATTGCTATTTAACACTAATAATTCAATTCAATATAAATCGTTCGAAGTATAATAAATGATTAAACAGTTCTATTTGACTCATAGATTGGACCTTACCGAGCACTATCACTCCAGGTCAGCGTAGATTTGGGAGTAATAGCAATGAAGAAACACTCCACATTCCTCAAAGCTCCCGGTCTCGAACCTCACTATCAGATGCAGTTTAGAGTCATAAACAGGACGTTCGTTCGTGGAGTGTGTCTTACTCCTTTGCAAGGGTGAAGTCAGCGTATTTTATAGGCCTTGCCAACAGGGTTGTCTCATTTTGGGGTTGAATTGATCGGTTTAAAAATTATTTGTATTCGATAGGATCGTGACAAAAGCTCTTGAGAAACGACTACGCAATCTATGTAAATATGAACATTTAATAACCTCTAAGCATAAAATAACCCTACACAGAGTGACACGTCATTAAAATTTATCAAGCCATCGATTTTCCAAATATTTCATTTACTTACTACCCTTTTCTTTCTTTCTTTCTTTCTTTCTTTCTTTCTTTCTTATTCATTTATTTTGACATCTTTTTCTTTCTGCGTTTCTTTTATAAACTTAGCCAATTCTTTCTTTCTTTCTTTCTTTCTTTCTTTCTTTCTTTCTATCTTTTGTTTATATTTTTGTCTTCTTTTTAGATGTTCAATTGTAACTGACATGTCAAACAGTCTCGGGTTATTTTATGCCTAAGGTTAGAGAATCGCGTTGATTTTTACATATTTGTGTAGATATTTCTCATCGAGGTTGTTATCGATAGGCTATCGATCATATGGAAATCAGACCTGACCGATAAAATGAAACGCAGTTTCTTCCGGGCAGTAGTCGTATCGATACTGCTGTATGGATGCACTACTTGGACGCTAACTAAACGGCTGGAGAAGAAGCTAGACGGCAATTACACAAGAATGCTGCGAGCAATATTAAACAAGTCCTGGCGGCAACACCCCACAAGGCACCAACTATACAGCCACCTACCTCCCATCACGAAAACTACTGGAGAAGTAGGGACGAACTCATAAGTGATATACTCCTATGGACCCCCTCATATGGCCGGGCAAAAGCAGGACGACCAGTTCGAACATACATACAGCAGCTATGTGAGGATACGGGGTGTAGCCCTGAGACCTACCAGAGGCGATGAACGTTAGGGAGAAGTGGCGAGAGAGGGTCAGGGATATCTGTGCTAGCGGTACGACCTGATGATGATGATGATGATTAGTAAGTGGTCTTATCGAATAGGAATTATTTTAAACAGATCTATTTGACCCATAAATGAGGTTTGGTTTGGTTTTATGGCACATCAGCCATTGTTGATTATTGTTGTATCGTGATACGGAAAAGATACACAGTGAAATAAAGAGTTAATTATTTATCAACTGAAGAAGTACAGTCCAAACAAATATTATAAGTCTCACGCTGTGGGTGTTACGCCCTGAGCTGGTCTTACTACTGACCGAGATCTTGCAGAACATTCGTGCTTAAGAAACACAATGCCTTTTATACTCCCGCGATACCGGAAGTCACGTGGTACGAGCCACTCTACAACAGTTGTTGATTCCAAATGCATTTTATACATATAAACAGTTCTATTTCAAGCAATTCAGTTTAGTATAAGAATATTTTTTGCACAGTTAAATGTCAAAAGAGTTGTATTTCAAACAATTCAGTTTAGCATACAAAAAGAGTTCTCTTTCAAACAATTCAGTTTCCCATACAAAAACAATTCTATTTCAAACAATTCAGTTTAGCATAAGTACACAGCTTCAATATCGAAAAATTTCTATTTCAAACATTTCAGTTTCCCATCCAAAAACAATTCTATTTCAAACAATTCAGTTTAGCATAAGTACACAGTTTTGATATCGAAAAAAGTTCTATTTCAAATATTTCAATTTCCCCATACAAAAACAGTTCTATTTCAAACAATTCAGTTTAGCATAAGTACACAGTTTCAATATCAAAAAAAGTTCTATTGCAAATATTTCAGTTTCCCCTTACAAAAACAGTTCTATTTCAAACAATTCAGTTTAGCGAAAGTACACAGTTTCAATATAAAAAAATTCCATTTCAAACAATTAAGTTCAGCATAAGTATACAGTTTGGTTCTATTTGACCCATACATAGGAGCCTATTGGTGAGGATCTCTACCCGCTGCAGAGGAGCAGTCGGTATATCCTACAGCCCCACCCCCATCCAAATGGGTAAACCATAAATGAGACACTCGCAATTACTATCACTCTTATTCAGAGTGGGCCTGGGAGTAATAGCAGTGAAGGGGTAATCTGCACTCCCAAGAACTGGAACCTCACCTTCTTATTCCTGGATACCTCAATTATGAATTTTAATTCTAAGGTTCGATTTCTGTTTTTTTCTGGTTTTGCTTGTTATCTTAAATTATACTTTTTTTCTTTATTGATAACATTTTGTGTCATATGCCAGGGATCAAATGATATCAATAACGGGACTATACACAGCAAATCACGGAAAACGTCCTCGTGGTTTCATGGCTAACGTGCGGTGCTACAACAGGTATACGTGTTCGAAATCCAGTCGCGCTATTACAGTCATTTTCGGAAGAATCCATTCAGGAAAGGATGTCTTTGGCACAACCTACCCATGAAGGTTGATATGCCATTAAACAAAGAAACCCTAAATAGTACCACTACTGTTCTTTAACAAGGATGGCTTTGGCGTTAGATAACACAGGAAGGTTGATATGCCATTAAACAAGGAAACCTTCAATAGTACCACTACTGTTCTTTAACAAGGATGGCTTTGGCATTGAATAACCCATGATGGTTGATATGCCATTAAACAAAAAACCCTTATGAAGTATCTCAACTGATCTTCCACAGGGATGTTTTAGGCTTTGAATTACCTATGAAGGTTGATATGCCATTAAACAAAGAAACCTTGAGTAGTACCACTTCTATTCTACAAGGATGGTTTAGGCATTCGATAAACCATGAAGGTTGATATGTCATTAAATAAGGGGACCAAACTAAACCAATCAGCATCCTTTGTTACTTGAGTGTTTAGCCTCGTTTTCAATCATTTTTATATTCCTGTCTTTTCTTCGTTCTAACATAAAATGTCATTTTTTCTTTTTTTGTTGCATCAAAACGAAAACTAGCTTACGTCATTTTTCGAGTCTTTTGCTTTTTATACAGTGGGGAGTCCTTTTCTTATTCGACTATTAATTATTTTTTTTATTTTTAATGTTTTTGTTCACTTTCTTTTTGCTTTTTTTTTTTTTTTTTTTTTTACTTTTTTTGGAGGGGGGTGATTTTTTCTTTTCTTTTTTAATCATTTTCTCTATTCACTTGATCATAAAAATTCTTGTTCATGGAGTTTTTATTTTTATAGAATATTCAATCTGCCTGTCTGTCTGCCAGTCTCTCTGTCTGTCTTTGTCTCTGTCTCTTTCACACACACACACACACGCACACACACACACACACACACACACACACACACACACACGGATATATACATATATATTATATATATAATATATAATATATATAATATATATATATATATATATATTTATGTATATATATAATATATATATATAAATCAATCGTTCACCAACTATCACTCTCTTTGTTTGCCATACCATTCCTTCTCTCTCTCTCACACACACACATACACAAACACGCAGCAAGCAAGCGCACACTCTCACGCACACACACACGGATATATATATATATATATATATATATATATATATATATATATATATATATAACTCCTTCGTTCACCGACTATCACTCTCTTTTCTTGCCACCTCCTTCTCTCTCTCTCTCTCTCTCTCTCTCTCTCTCTCGCTCTTTCTCTTTACCACTCTCTCATTTTATATATATATATATATATATATATATATATATATATATATATATATATATATATATATATAAATTACATTGTATTTCTGTGACACTGGGTTTTACGCTAATGAATTTGTAAAGCATGGAATCAATGATCAGAAACACCACCATGTAATATATATATATATATATATATATATATATATATATATATAATCATCATCATCATCATCATGTCGTGCCGCCAGCACGGATATCCTTGACCATCTCTCGCCACTTTTCCCTATCGTTCATCGCCTCCGGCAGGTCTTCTGGGTTACATCCTGTGTCCTCACATAGCTGCTGTATGTAAGTTCGGGCTGGTCGTCCTGCTTTTGCTTGGACATATGTGGGGGTCAATAGTAGTACGTCACTTACGAGCTCGTTTTTGCTTCTCCAGCAGTGTCCGGCGTGTCTGGCTCGTCTGACCTGTATAGTTTTCGTGATGGGAGGCAGGTGGCCGTACAGTTGGCGTCTTGTGGGGTGTTGTCGCCAGGACTTATATATATATATATATATATATATATATATCATCATGATCCTCATCATCGTGTGCTGCTAGTACAGATTTCCCAGACCCTTTCCCACCATGCCCATTGTCCATCACTCTCAGCAGGTCTTCCATGCAACATCCTCTATTTGTACAGAGCTGTTGTATAAAGGTTCTAGCTGGGCGCACAACCCTTGCTCGTCCGCGTGAAGGGGTCCACAGAAGTACATCGCTTATGAGCTCGTACTTACTTCTCCAGTAGTGTCCCACATGTCTCGCTCGTCTAAGTTGGATGGTTTCTGAGAAGGGTGGTAGGTGTCGCTACAGCTGCTTCCGTTTTGCGGGATGATACGTCCAGGACTTGTTCAATCCAGCTCGCAGCATTTTTGTGCAATAGCCTTACAATTTCTGTCGTCAACGTCCATGTGGGGCATTCATACAACCGTATTAACATGACCACTGCTTGGCAAAACTGCGTTTTATTTTATCTGATAAGTCTGACTTCCATACGACCAACAGTCAATCGATAGCTGTCTAAGAATTTGCTAGTTACGTGCAGATATAATTTTTTGTAGATGATATGCTGCTTCCAAGGTAGGTGAAGTTTTCCACGAGTTGTAGATATCTACTATTTAGTGTGAAGATGTCGTCTCTTTGATTAAAGCGCATGAACTCTGTTTGGTCTGCGTTGATATGAAAACCTATGCCACCTGCTGCCCGTTCCAGACCATGAGCCTGGGCATGTGTATTTGCCAAAAGCGCTATGTCATCAGCATAGTTCGCGTCCGTAATTGTTCGTGGTGGGTATCTTCTGCTTCTTGCTTTTGCTAGAGTAAAGCCATTTTCTTTCATTAAAGCTACTGACGTTTGAAGCACGTTGTCTAGGCAAAAAAATAATCTGGTATGAACCTAATGTGTCCCCTTGCAGCGCACCTGCGATAATATCAAAGAAGTCCGCGTTATATATATATATATATATATATATATATATATATTTCTTTAAGAAAAAACAAAATCGGTCACATTAGGATTATAAATTCATTTCCATCCTGTTATGTGTTTTTGATATAAATCAAA
>CAUZXS010004734.1:35000-37500 GCA_963585895.1 Sepioteuthis lessoniana | reverse complement strand
ACATTTTCTTTTTCTTTTTCTTTTTTTTTTTTTTCTTCTTTTGTCTTTCGAGTGAAAATTTTGCCATTTGGGAAGAACAAGACAGAAGTACTGGTATCCGTGACAGTTTACGAGGAGTGATAAGAAAAAAAGTCACGAAAAAAAAAAAAAATGTATATAACATGAAAACGGAAAAAAAAAACAAACCAAAAAACAAACAAACAAAAAAAACAAAAACAATCAGACATGCACAATCATGACTTTTTTCTACAACATATTTTTCCGTCTCATTATTTATTTACATTTTTTTTATTTTCGTATATTAATATTATTGCGTTGATTTGCTAACACGCACGCACACACACACACACACACACACACACACATAAACAAACATATATATATATATATATATATATATATATATATCTTTAACAAATGTATATCTCTAACTTATACATACATATCGTCTGTGAACACTGACGCCCAAATGCTGCAAGCCCAGTCAGCTGGGACTTGAGAATATATCAACGGCAGCTCTGCAGAGGGGTAAGACTCTCCCAACGAGTGTCCTAGATATAACACAAAACAATCTGATGGTAAGTATCCAATAAAGCTGGAGCTTTGGGGAATACGGAGTATCCGTTCATTGCCATCGCTCCCAGGTCCACACTAACCTGGAGTGGTAGCAGTTGATAGGGTTTTATATATGGGTCGAATAGAACTAAACCGTGTACTTATGCTAAACTAAATTGTTTAAAGTATGACTATTTTGACAATTTATCTGTGTACGTATAGTCAGCTAAATTGGTTGTAATAAAACTGTTTTTACAGGGTGGAACGATAAAAATGTCGTCCTAAAAAAACAACACTACAGCTTTATTTTAAAACTTTTATTGAAAAAATCAATTCAGGTAACTTGATTATGTAGTAGAGCTGACATATATTCAATGTAGCCGCCTTCAGCCTCAATCACCGCCTCGATACGAATCCGGAACTGGGATCATGCCTTTTCCACACGCGCCGGTGGGAGGTCGGCGGATGGCAGCGATCAGGCTGGCTTTGGTGTTGTGCGACGTCATGTTGATGTTCTCGACGTATGATCAAACGAAGTAGTCCAGCGCGTTCAAGTCGGGGGAGGAGGGGGCAGTGAGAGAAGGGTACAAAGTCGTAGTACTCCTTCTGAAGCCAAGCCTGGGACTTGTGGGCCGGCACCGAGTCCTGCAGCCTCACCCAGGGTCCGCCTGCAGCCACCTGATTGCACCAGGGGTTCACCATACTTTTCAGCACATCCAGGTACACTTTGGTAGACTTTCAAGCCAACTTCGAAGATGTGAGGTGGCATGATGTGGCCCTCACTTGAAACCACACCAAATACCATAACCGTAGCCGGAAACTTTGTTTTCATCACCCTGGACACGTCCCTGTTATTCGTGGCAATCCAGATTTGCATTTTGAGAGTGCTGGCAATGGTCCTATTTGAATCGGTAGAGAGCATGAGTTGTACAGCGGCGCATCTCCGATCTCGCTCGTGGAACATTGTGTCACTTTCAGACATGATAGAAGGCTCCTATCGCTCTTGGGATTTGTACACAACTGGATAACTAGTAGATGGTTTGATGGTTTGCAACAAAAAAAGAAAACCGGTTTTCATGAAACAGAAATTGAATCATGTCGTCTTTTCTAGGGCGACAGTTTTATCGTTCCACCCATTATGTATAAAATGGATTTGGCATTAAATGACCTACAATGGTTGCTATGCCATAAAATCAAATCAAACCAAATGAAACCAAACCATACCAAATGTTTCCCAGACTATAGAATTAACCGACTGCATTTCTGCATAGAGGTAAAACTCTCCCCGCCACCAACGAGTCTCCTGGATATGACACCAAACAATCTGATGGTGAGTTTCCAGTAAAGCAAGAGCTTTGGGGAATGCGGAGTACCTATTCATTGCCTTCGCTTCCTGGGATACTCTGGCTCGGAGTGGTAGCAACTCCTAGGGTCCTATCTATGCGTTTAAATAGAACAAAAGCATGTGTTTACGCTAAACTAAATTGCTTGAAATAGAATGTTTTTACATTTAACTGTGTGTAAAATGCTTACTTATGCTAAACTGAATTATTTGAAATAGAACTGCTTTTGAGTAGAACTATGCTAGGCTGAGTTGTTTGAAATAGAACTGTTTTGACATGTAAGTGAATTGTTTTGACATTTGAATGTTTATAAACAAAACACTATAATCATATGTAACTGAATTGTTTGAAATTTAATTCGGCGTTAAATGACCAGAAAAGAGTCTATACGCCGCAAAACAACCAAACAACCCCCAAATGTATTTAACAACTGTCTTAAAATAAGATGGACAGATTTAGGGTGAAACATCCAATCTCTTCGATAAATAAAAATGAGATTTCTTCCAAGCTGTGGTTGGGTCACTACTACTGTATTGATGCACCACCTGGATGTAAATGAAACAATCAGAGAAAAAGTTCGAACTAGTTTAGAATACTACTTT
>CAUZXS010004734.1:0-30000 GCA_963585895.1 Sepioteuthis lessoniana | reverse complement strand
TGTGTGGAGAAAAAATGAAAAACAAAGTAATGCGAAAGTGGTAAATTTATTATGAAGAAAAGTCAACGTTAAAACGTTTCGGTTTTATTGAACCTTCATCAGGACTTTAAGATAGGGAAACAAGTGTTGATTAATGTCACCCCTTCTAACATGTTTAATGTCAAACCTTCTAACATGTTTAATGACAGACCTTCTAACATGTTTAATGCCTAACCTTCTAACATGTTTAATGTCAAACCTTCTCACGTGTTTAATGTCACCCCTTCTAACATGTTTAATGTCAGACCTTCTAACATGTTTAATGCCTAACCTTCTAACATGTTTAATGTCAAACCTTCTCACGTGTTTAATGTCAGACCTTCTAATATGTTTAATGCCTAACCTTCTAACATGTTTAATGTCAATCTTTCTCACATGTTTAATGCCAAACCTTCTAACATGTTTAATGTCACCCCTTCTAACATGTTTAATGACAGACCTTCTAACATGTTTAATGCCTAACCTTCTGACATGTTTAATGTCAAACCTTCTCACGTGTTTAATGTCACCCCTTCTAACATGTTTAATGTCAGACCTTCTCACATGTTTAATGTCAGACCTTCTCACATGTTTAATGCCTAACCTTCTAACATATTTAATGTCAAACCATTTAACAGGTTTAATGTCAAACCTTCTCACATGTTTAATGTCAAACCTTCGAAGATATTTAATGTCACTCCTTCTAACATGCTTCTAACATGTTTAATGCCTAACCCTCTAACATGTTTAACGTCACAACTTCTAACATATTTAATGTCAAACCATTTAACAGGTTTAATGTCAAACTTTCAAATGTATCAAAAACGTTTGATATATTAAACATGTTAAAAGATTTGAGTTATTATTCGTGTTAGAATATTTCATACATTAAACACGACAAAATATATTGCATTTCAAACGTGTTTGAGAGTTTGACGTTAAACATGTCAGAGGGTTTGACATTAGATATTAGAAGGACTTGCTGAGGTCGTGATGGTGACCAACCACACAGGACTGTGAGATGCCGAACTCGCCTGATACTCTCCTAGTGCTACTCACTGGATTTGCCGCGTTCGTGAAAGTGATTAACTACACTGGACTGTGAGATGTTGAGCTCATTTAATAATTTCCGAGGTCTACTGGTCGGATTTGTTTCTATAGCTTAGGGCATAGCCTCGGAATCCATGATTTTTTCCCGATCTTCAAGTTTCTTGCAACCTGAGCGAAATTTCTTGAATCATCTATTTACAGTTCTATGATCAACTGCAACTCTACCTCTAACACAACGTTTTTAATTGCTTTCGATTCATTGGTTGGTTGGTTGGATGGTTGCTTTTACGGCGTATCAATAATTTTGGGGTCATTTAACGCCGAATTAAGTCATTTGGATAAAAGTTGCCAACAATTCAGCTTAATATAAACATAGTTTTTTGTTCGGACACAATTAAATATCAAAACAGTTCTGTTTCAACCAATTCAGTTTAGCATAAGTATGCAGTTTAAACACAGTTAAATCTAGGGAGAGAAGCAGACCGCAGTCGAGGGCGACCAGAAGGCTCCCTTTTCAAGGTGTAGGAGAGGGCGCTACTCCTTTCTCTGGATTGCTCCACTTTACCTTCGTTACGTACCTTATATTGCTGAGTGTTGAGCAAGGAGGTATCAAGTACTATTTTTAAAGTCTTTGGTATGACACAACCTGTGATTGAACCCATGTCTCCCAGATCATTGACGAACATTTAATTTCAAACAATTCAGTTTAGCATCATTACAAAATTTTGTTCACTTGACCAATAAATAGGACTCTGTCAGATGCTACCACTCCGGGTCAAAGTGAACCTGTGAGCGATAGTAATGAAGGGGTACTCTGCATCCCCTAAAGCTCCAGCATCGGATTGTTTAGTGTCATATATCCAGGAGACTCGTGGTGAGGGGAGTCTTAACTCTCTGCAGAGAAGCAGTTGGTGCATTCTACAGTCCCAGCCGACTGGGCAAGTTGCTTCTGAAGCGTTATAGCACAGTTCGAACCAGCATTAGACAACATTGTATCTGAGCGGCTTTCAAAACACACACAGAATGAAGCAAAGCGCAACATGTCAGCGCACCATCTACCACAATACTGCCCGACACGACGGGTAACTACTAACGCTTGACCTGATTCAGTCACATAATATGCACACTGTATATTTAGAACGTAACTACATTTTACAAAACTTGTTACCCTTATTGTCAGAAAAATCCTAAATCTAATAATACAACCTGATTCAAAAAGTCGTTACATAGAGGAAGGCCGAAGAATATATCGGGTTAAATTTTGTGTTAGAAAAATAAAGATAGTATACTGAAAAATTGTTGTATCGTGTCTCGTGCCACGTGACTTCCGGTATCTGGGAGTAATAAAAGACGCCGTATTTCTTAAGTACGGTCAGTACTGAAAGATCTCGGTTAGTAGTAAGACCAACTTCGGACGTAACACCAACAGCGCGAGACTTATAACATTTTTTGGACTACTCCACTTAAGTTAATAAGTAGATAACGATATTTCACTGTGTATCACTTCCTTATAACGATACAACAAAAAGAAATGATATCTAGCTTGTAAAATATTTTTCTTGCTAAGTGATATGATAGCTACGTGATCAATGTGTGAGACACAGTTGAAATGAGTCGTAGCGATAAACACGATGTCTTTTTCCTGGTCCCAAATGAGCGCGAAAACGCATCTTAATTGTTTAATACATTTATTCGCTGTTTTCCTCCATCTGTTGTCCGTTGTCAGAAGATGGCGCCCAAACGCTCGCCACGAGACGAGGCAGGGAAATTCAAGACACAGCCCGTTGAATTAGTGCCTATGAGTGTCGTGATTTATAGCCCAAGAAGAAGAAAAAGAAGAAAACGGAGATGGTGATTCCAAGTTGAAGCTAGGAAGATGTGCTAGGAAGAAAAGAAAAGATAGAACGACGATAGCAAACAACAACCATACAAGATCGAATGACGTCAGTGTCCACGGCTCGATCAAATGATCCCCGCCACCAGACTAAGCAAAAACATTTTTAAAAAATAATTAAAAAGACAAAAAAGAAGATCTTAACACTCATAACGTTTTCAAATGGAGTCCCAATAAAGTCTTGAACTGATGATGGATTGGCGTTTCACTCGAAGCACCTTCACTATGTGCTGAATCTAATTCTTGCCCTGTCTTTCTCTCGTCGCTACCACTCACTCTCCCAACCTATTTACAGTATTTCTCTGATTCTTTTTTTCTTTCACCACAAGCCCTTTGTTTACTTGCACCGTGGTGGTTGCTTTGGCCATCTGTACATATAACACAGACGTTTTGGATTTAAAGAATCAAGTTACAGATTGAAACACAATTATCTGCTCACAGATTTAAAAAAAAAGAAAAGAAAAGAAAAAAGAAGAATGCCAATACGAGCAAATTTCACCAAGCCTTTCGTAACTCGATAGGTCTGTTTTTACCAACGTACCAAGCTATCTATCGTTTGTGTGTGTCACACTCACTTACCCACACTTACTTGTCTCTATATGAGTACCCTTACCCACCTTCAGTCACCCATCTATGTTCCCATCCAGCACGCCCCGTCGGCTAAGAATATGCTGACTGTAAGTTCTGCAGCGGGGTAAGAATACTCACCCACGCCTTTCTCCCCCCCCCCCGAAAAATAGGTATGGGAAGCATAGAGCAACTCTTCATTGCCATTACTCCCAGATCCACTCTCGCTGCTATAGTACCTTTTAGGGTCTCATAGACGGATTAAATAAATCTATCTAAGAATTATTAGCATTCGAAAGGACAGGGGGCAAAAAAAACTCTTAAGAAATTTTTTTAAAAATGTACATGAGAAGGTACAATGAACGCGATTTCCTAACCTCTAAGTCTGAAATAACCCTTGACGGGTTGACATGCCGTTAAAATTATTAACTCAATAGATTATATGAAGTATAATCCTTCTATACTGGCTATTACTACACGGCTATTACAAACTTCTAAGCCCAAAATACCCCTTGACGGGTTGACATGTCATTCACACAGTAGATTATGTGAAGTATAATCCTTCGATATTGGCTATTACTATATGGATATTGCTAACTTCTAAGCCTAAAATAACCCTTGACAGGTTGACATGCACTTAAGATAATGCACTCAATAGATTATATGAAGTACAATTCTTCTATATTAGCTATTACGACACGGCTAACTGGATTTTAAAAAAAGGAAAAGAAAAGTTAACAGCGACCTTTCCGACCTTCTCAACGCGATACCCAACTTTTTAGTTGACTTATTTTTATTACAATTTTTTCTGCCAAACTCGGAGTGAAAGGTTTACGTCACAGGAAAGAGGAAAATGATAACCCTAAAGAGAAAGAAAGAAATACTAAAAGTAAAGAAAGAAAGAAAGATATACCAACAGTAAAGGAAAAATGAAGAAAGAAAGTAAAAAAGAAAAAGGAAGAACGAAGCAATGTTAAAAAAAGAAAGAAAGAAAGAAAGAAGGAAAGAAAGAACCAATGTTTAAAAGAAAGAAAGAAAAAGAAGCAATGTTCAAAATAAAAGAAAAAAAGAAAAAAAGAAAGAAAGAAAGAAGCAATGTTTAAAAGAAAGAAAAAAAGAAAGAAAGAAAGAAAGAAAAGAAAGAGAGAAAGAGAGAAAGAAAGAAGTATTGCATGGAAGAAAGGAAGAATGAAATGAAAAGAGCAATGTATCGAAAAAAGAAAAAGAAAGAAAGAAAGAAAGAAAGAAATACTAAAAGTAAAGAAAGAAAGAAAGATAGACTAACAGTAAAGGAAAAATGAACTAAGAAAGTAAAAAAGAAAAAGGAAGAATGAAGCAATGTTAAAAAAAAAAAAGAAAGAAGGAAAGAAAGAAGCAATGTTTAAAAGAAAGAAAGAAAGAAAAAAGAAGCAATGTTTAAAATAAAAGAAAAAAAGAAAAAAAGAAAAAAAGAAAGAAAGAAAGAAGCAATGTTTAAAAGAAAGAAAGAAAGAAAGAAAGAAAGAAAGAAAAGAAAGAGAGAAAGAAAAGAAAGAAAGAAAGAAAGAAAGAAAGAAAAGAAAGAAAGAAAGAAGCAATGTTTAAAAGAAAAAAAGAAAGAAAGAAAGAAAGAAAAGAAAGAGAGAAAGAAAGAGAGAAAGAGAGAAAGAAAGAAAGAAAAGAAAGAGAGAAAGAAAGAAAGAAGTATTGCATGGAAGAAAGGAAGAATGAAATGAAAAGAGCAATGTATCGAAAAAAGAAAAAGAAAGAAAGAAGGAAAGAAAGAAGCAATGTTTAAAAGAAAGAAAGAAAGAAAGAAAGAAAGAAAGAAAAGAAAGAGAGAAAGAGAGAAAGAAAGAAGTATTGCATGGAAGAAAGGAAGAATGAAATGAAAAGAGCAATGTATCGAAAAAAGAAAAAGAAAGAAAGAAGGAAAGAAAGAAGCAATGTTTAAAAGAAAGAAAGAAAGAAAGAAAGAAAGAAAAGAAAAGAAAGAGAGAAAGAGAGAAAGAAAGAAGTATTGCATGGAAGAAAGGAAGAATGAAATGAAAAGAGCAATGTATCGAAAAAAGAAAAAGAAAGAAAGAAGGAAAGAAAGAAGCAATGTTTAAAAGAAAGAAAGAAAGAAAGAAAGAAAGAAAAGAAAGAGAGAAAGAAAGAAGTATTGCATGGGAGAAAGGAAGAATGAAATGAAAAGAGCAATGTATCGAAAAAAGAAAGAAAGAAAACAAAAGAGAGTGTTAAGTGTTTGACTCTAAACTGCGTCTAATGGTGAGGCTCCAGTTCTGGAGATCTGGGGAACTTGGAATACCCCTTCATTGACATTACTCCAAGGTCCACTCAGTATCGGAGTGACAGTACCTGCTGTGGTCCGATCTGTTTGCAAATTATTTATACGAATTAAAAATACCTAATATCAGATAACCGTATACAAAAATTCTTTAGAGACGACACAAAAAAATCTAATATAAAAATATCAAATCCCTAACCTCTAATTGATTTTAACATATTTTTAAATGTTAGAATCGATCGATCAATCAATCAATCAATCGCTATTTTCTTCGTCACAAATACATGGGTGGACTTCGGGCGACTGACTCTTAAAATCTGATGACATCCTTTGGTGTTCGGATTTTTATCGGGAGCTCAAAAGTTGAGAAACCTGTAACCTTACGATCTTAACAAATGGCATGAGCTTCAATGTTCTTGATCAACAGGAAAATCTGACTCCTGTTTAGAAATATGTTGGGAGTGAACTTCTTCTGTGTCTTAATTGATCAATCTTGACAGAATAGGTTTAGTAAGATTTCTTCATACAAAAGATCATCTGCTCCATCGTTCAAGGGATAATTTTGCTGGATTCACATATATATTTCAATTCACAATATGATTCCTATACTTAAAAAAGAATGTGTAGATCTATATCCTTGCCCTTGAGGTCATAATAATTACGAGGATGCGTATTTCTAATCCTCTTGGGAAGACGTAGCTCTGGAGGTGACCGTGTCCTCTGTAAAGAGTACGGATGTAACTTACAAGACACAATCAGTTTAATTAGTCACGCAGGGCACCTCTGGAGGTGTAACGGTTAGCAAGCTAGACTAGCAAACCTACACGAGTGAGTTCGAGTCTCATTGGGCGCCCCATTCATTCGGCCTTGTGCCACATCGAAACAGAGAGCTTTGTAAATTACTAAGTTTAATTAGTCATGCAATTACCATGACTAGTTAATTTGGCGTCACTTGTGCGCGATATTGACTATTGGCTCAGGTGTAGAGTTTCAGCTTTGCAATCTATGGTCGCTGGTTCGATCTCCAGTGGTGGAGACCACAGTATACACTGCTGATGAGACCTAACAGCTGTCCGATGTTTCCGTATGTCATGCCTAAATATTCGCAAGATTTTTTGGTCGTGGTAATTCTATTCACAATATAATTCCTATACTTAAAAAAGAAAATGTGGTTACATATCTCAAGATGGTAACATATTACCTGAAATAATCTGGAAAACAAAATAGAATAATGGCTATAGAGAAGATCTGAGAAAGCTCTGATTTGTTTCAACAGTTGTGAAAAAATCCTTACTGTTATTTGTCCCGTTGGCCTGGCAGTAGAATACACCGACTGCTTCTCTGCAGAGAGGTAAGACCTCCCCAAAGAGTGTCTTGCATATGGCACTAAACAATCTGCTGGTGAGGCTCCAGTGATGCTAGAGCTTTGGGAAATATGGAGCACCCCTTCATTGCCATTGCTCCAAAGTCCACTATGGTCCGGAATGGTAGCACCTGATAAGGGTCCTATCTATGGGTTAATTAGAACAAACTAAATATTTATGCTAAACTGAATTGTTTGAATTAGAACTGTTTGTCTAAATGGAATCGCTTGATATAAAAATGCTTTTGAAAATAAATATGTACTTACATTTAAACTGCGTTCTTATGCTAAACTGAATTGTTTGAAATGGAACTGTTTATGAGATTGAAACTGTGCTTACGTTAAACTGAATTGTTTAATATAGAACTGTTTTGATATTTAATTGTGGGTAAACAAAACCTGTAAGCTGAATTAGCTGAATTAGAACTGTTTGAATAAATTGAATAGGTTGAAAGAAGAAGTGATTTTGAGAATTAAACTGCGTACTCATGCTAAACTGAATTGTTTGAAATAGAATTGACTATATGCATAAAATGTATTTGGCGTTAAATAACCTACAAAGGTTGATACGCCATAAAACACAACCAACCAACCAACCTGTTATTTTATTGGCCGGGAGCATTTGCCGGGAGCGCTATATCATTAGCCCGTTGTTGTTTAGTCGGATGGGGTTGTAGAATACAACGACTGTTTCTCTGCAGATGGGTAATATCACCCCCAACACGTCATTGATATGACACTAAAGAGTTCTCTCAAACGATTCAGTTTAGCATAAGTCAACAACGTTATATGGTTCGAAGCATTGCAATGCATCACAAACAATTCTATTAATCATCTGTCATTTGTTTACACACAGTTAGATGATCAAACAGTTCTATTTCAAATAATTCAATTTATCATAAGTCTTTTGTTTGGGTACAGTTTAAATGTAAAACTTTTTTTGGCTCATACATAGGGCCCTATCAGGTGCTACCACTCCGACCAGAGTGGATCTGAAAGCGATGGTAATGAAAGGGTACTCCGCATTCCCCAAAATTCCAACATTACTGCAACCTCACCATCAGACTGTTTAGTGTCATATCAAGAACACTCATTGTGGCAGGTCTTACCCCTCTGCAAAGATGGAGTTAGTGTATTCTACAACGCCAGCCAACTGGGCTAGATATTTGTATCGTCAACGAATTCTTTTTTCAAATTTAAAATTTAAGATTTTCCACTGCTCTGCTGATAGCTCTTACTTTGATAGCTCCGTAGTTGAATAATTTAATTAATTTTATCAAAAAATATTACAATCAAAAATTTATGTTGTATCCACGTCTTTCAAAAACGATGTACCATCAAAAAAGTATTCGGAGGGAAAATTTGGATTTAAATGCAGACGCTGGTACAATCGATTGCTTGAATGATTTTACTCACTGGAAGTCATATATATATATATATCCAGAGACCGATCTGTTTCGTTCTATCAGAACTCATCAGTGTGGCTAGACAGTAGCTTTTCGTAGCTGGGATCGAAACCCGGTTGACTCAAACGGCAAGCCAAAGCTTCTAACTATTCAGCCACGAGGTGATATTAGCTGCGAAGTAAATTTTAAACGGTTATGTATCACAATTACTATTGTTTACATACATCTGTTTAAACGGTTGCTGAGACCTCAATTCATCTACGAAGAGGCTTGCAATAGACGCTAATGGCAACACGATTACTTCTTCGCCAGAGAACTCAACCCTACGGGGGTAGGGGAGTATATATATCTCTATAGTCATCCACAGACAGATCTGTTTCGTTCTATCTGAACTCATCATGGTGGCTAGACAGTATCTTCCCGTAGCTGGGATCGAAACCCAGTTAACTCAAACGCAAAACCAAAGCTTCTAACCATTCAGCCACGAGGAGATATTAGCTGCGAAGCAAATTTTAAACGGTTATGAATCACAATTACTATTGTTTACATACATCCGTTTAAACGGTTGCTGAGACCTTAATTCATCTACGAAGAGGCTTGCAATAGACGCTAATGGCAACACGATTACTTCTTCATATATATATATTACATTGTAGTGTCTCTTACTACCATGTAATACAGATAAATATTATATATATATATATATATATATTAATAAAAGCACCCTGATTGATATTGAGTATTTTTTATAAATGGAGAGTGTCTAAAATCAATTGATTGAATGATCCTAACGACTGTGAGTTATATATATATATATATATATATATATATATATATTTACTAATCTAATATCTACCAGGATTCACGGTACCAGAAAAAAAAACGAAAAAAAAAACCCGCCAGAAACAAGAGATAAAAGTATCTCGAATCACTGCCCGGGGGAAAAGGAAAAAATTATAGGTCAAAAAGAAAGAAAAGGCCAACCTCATCCGACCCCTTGAAAAAAATTAAGAGATACGCAGTCAGTTGGTCAAAAGAAAACTAAAAACCTTCCGCGAATCCTGCAATGCTACAATTACAAAAGTGCTCAACACAAGTGGAGCCAATTATAAAATTAACGCGATTTAAGTTAATTCTAAATATATATATATATATATATATATATACGTAGTGCCTTCAATAAGTTTCCAGACTTTTTTGTACAGGCATTTAAAATTGTCATAGACTCTTGAAAATTCAGTATGTTATTGCTATGCATCTTATGAGATGACTGACCAATTTTTATGATTTCACGTTCAAATCAACAGCTACAGCAGCAATTGGAATACACCCTACAAAAACCTGAATGTCATAGCGTGAGGACACTATAGAAGAACGATATGCAATAAAATTGTGTTTTAAACTTGGAAAAAATGCCACAGAAACGTATGGAATGCTTCAGACTGCTTTTGGGGCATCTTGCATGAATCAAGCATCAGTTTTTGACTGGCATAAGAGATTCAAGGAAGGCACGGAGTCTGTGAGAGGTGTGGGAGGAGTAAGGAAGTCAATACCCCTGAGTTGATCGGCCAAAGGGTTAGGGTTAGGGTTACTATGTTGAGGTTTTAAGGAAGTTCAGGAAGAGATTCCGTCGGAAGAGGACAACACTCTTCAAATCGGTTCAGTAGCATTTCCCCTAGGACAATACACCAGTCCACAACTCCATCCTTGTCACAGACTATTTAACCAAGATGGGCATCAAGACTGTTTCTCAGCCTCCCTACAGTCCAGACCTTGCTCCCTGCGACTTTTGGTTATTCCCTAAAGTCAGAGGCTGTCGTTATGAGACAATAGAGGAGAAGAAAGAGGCTAAGACGAAGGTCATTGACACGCTCACACAAGAGGACTTCCATGGGGCCTTTCATAAGTTGTTGGAACGGTACAACAAGTGCATTACAGCCGGGAGAGATTATTTCGAAGGGGACTAGAGTTTCATGTGTGTACTATCAATTAAAGTGCCCAAACGAAAAAAAAATCTGTAGACTTATTTAATGATCCTCGTATATATATAACATGGTCCTATATTAACTCACTAACTCCTTGAGTTATTCCTTGATGTTATTAATGGCCTGTCAACCCTTGTGGATTATTTATTGCCAAATCTAGTAACTAGTTGTAAGTAGTTTGGTTTGGTTTGATAGCACATCAACCATTGTTAGTTATTAATACCAAATCCATTTTTATACAAGTAAACAGTTTTATTTCAGATAATTCAGTCTAGCATAAGTTTAGTTCTATTTGACCAATACACTGGACCCTATCCAGAGCTACCATCCGGAGCCAGTGGACCTGGGAGTGATGGCAATGAAGGGCTACTCAGCATTATCCAAAGATCCTGCATTACTGAAGCTTCACCATCAGATTGTTTAGTGTCATATCAGGACACTCGTTGGGGGAGTCTTACCCCACTGCAGAGATGCAGTCGGTATATTGTACAGTTGTTATGAAATAGCCGAGGGATTTCGGTTCATGCCTTTGAGTTTAGTTAGGCTGAGAACCTTTCGGCTCAGCACATGGGTTGGTTGGGTGTAAGATTGAAGCAGGTGTTAACGCAGGTGCGCGCGAGCGGATGGAGGTGTCACTCAGATGTCATAACAGTCCGAGACGATACTGGGTGACAAGGTGCGGGTGACGTCACGCACCGGAAGCACGCGGAAGTTTGTGTGAGAATTTGAAGAAAATAAGAGTCGGGTTTTAGACACCAAACGAGAAGGATCGATTTTGGAGCTCGCAGGCGCGAGGCGAACGTGCGCCCTATGGGGGGGGGGGCCGCTCGAGTTGGGGGCCAAATGAATAAGACAGCATAGAAGATTGTGTCTCTCCTCCTTGCGTCGAAACCTTTAACTCAAAGTTAATAAAAAGGTTTCGTACCTGAACAAGAAGTCGTTACGTGTTTTCGAATTCCGGGATTCCTATGTTCTTTATATAGTCTATAGTAATGAACATTACATGTCTATTTCGCACATGGCCATATTCGTGTATATGGCTACGCAACACAGTCCCAACTAACATGGCCAGATCATTTAGTGTCATATCAGGACACTCATTGGGGGAGTCTTACCCCTATGCAGAGAATCACTCGGTACATAGCTGCATAGTCTGGATCAGATGATTGTTGGAATTACTCTCTACTTGAATTCAGATACAACAGTTCATGTTTTTTAATCGGGATAGATCCATGTCTTCATTAAATAACAAATGCTAAAATTACAAAATAACTTCATATATATATATATATATATATATATATGCACCAATCGCTCCGCACAAGCAGGATGTGATATTATGTGTCAATTTTAAGCGGAGTTCAACACGCTTGAATATAAAGTTTTTCCTTCTCCGAAACTAGTTGTTATTCCAAGGTTAAAGAACCCAGTGCGTCCTACTATTGGCCCATAGATGAAGGGACATAGCTATGTGAAGCGCAAACATCCGCGTCCAAGATTTGAACTCTGGTCTATGTACCCATTTCCTACGACAATAATTACACCGCAACCATCTCCAGTAGACCAATTCGTATACTTCGGTAACAATATCTCATCTACTGAAATTCATGTCAACATACTCCTGAGTTAAGCAGGTTATCAATCGCATGGCAATCTTATATCTCTCATTAGATAAAACGGGATTTCTTCCACGTTGTACCCGTGTCAGTACTACTGTATCGTTGCACCATTCGGAATTTTACAAAACGCCTCGAAAAAAAAAAGATAGAAATTAAACAATGATGCAAACAGCAGTTGCACAGCCATTTACGACACGAGGTTAACGAAAGCATGGGCAGCTATCAATAGGCTATCGATTATATGAAAATCAGACCTAACCGATAAAATGAAACGCAGTTTTTTCCAGGCAGCGGTCGCATCGATACTGCTATATGGATGCACTACATGGACTCTAACAAAACGGCTGGAGAAGAAGCTAGACGGCAATTACACAAGAATGCTGCGAGCAATCTTGAACAAGTCCTGGCGGCAACACCCCACAAGACACCAACTGTACGGCCACCTGCCTCCTATCACGAAAACTATTCAAGGTAGACGAACCAGACATGCAGGACACTGCTGGAGAAGCAGGGGCGAGCTCATAAGTGATGTATTCTTATGGACCCCCACACATGGCCGTGCAAAAGCAGGACGACCAGCACGAACATACATTCAGCAACTATATGAGGATACGGGATGTAGTCTAGAAGACCTGCCGGAGGCAATGAACGATAGGGAAAAGTGGCGAGAGAGGGTCAGGGATATCCGTGCTAGTGGCATGACATCATGATGATGATGAAATAGATATAAATGAAATCTGGTGGACCAACATATGAATAAAAATGAAATCTGGTGGACCCCCTATGAATACAGATGTAATATCGTGGACCCTCACGAAAGACTGTTCTCGAATGAATCTACTAGATATTCACCTTTTCTGTTTGGTAAATGGAGCAATCTAGATTTGTCCGATTTATCTCTATCTATTTGAGCATTCATTTCACCATCAATATGAACACTGTGTTTAGGAATGTACCGAGTAAGGGAGTATAGCTCGTTGTAGAATCTAATCTTGTGATATACGATTCATCTCTGACATTGCTTGGACTGCAACAAGAAAAGTTCGTTGTTCGGGTTGCAATTGATTGGTTTCTGGTTTGGTTTCTTCGTTTAATGGCATATCAACTCTTTTTTTTAGGTTATTTAATGCCAAAGCCATTCTCCTAGAAGAACAGTAGTGATATTATTTAACCCACAGCTGAGAGGATAAGGGGGTTCATACCTTTCCCAAGGGTATTTGCCCGAAAGTGAACGTAATAGCACGACTGGAGTACGAACTAGCGTACTACGATTCCGCAGTCCATCTCTTTAACCATTACACCACGAGGACACCCCCAGGGTTGCAATTGAATATAGCACACATAATTCTCGGTTGAGTTCTTTCAGAGCTTTTTAATGATTTTAAACAAGGGTTGAAAAAAATTCCTATGCCTCATATTGAACTATTGACGAAGTTTGAGCAAGTAGATTTCGAGACAAGAGTCTAACTGTTACCAATATCATGGTATCTGAATTCTAGTTCCCTAGGGTAATATCTCTTTTCTTGCAAGCTTATAGAGATAATTTAATAATATTTGAAGGAAAATGTATTTTTCTATATTCAAGCAAAATTTAATAATTCCTTTTTTAAAATCAAAATTTAATAAATTCAATTCTAATTTTTCTACAAAGATAGTTTCTGTGTAGAAAAAGATGTGATTTAAATATTAAAAGTTATCCGGCAGATATCATATTCTGATATTGATAAAATGAAGATCGTCTGCAAATTTGTACGATACAGTTAAAGGGTGAAAAAAAAAAAATCAAAAATCCAGAAATCCAATCCAATAAATTTTATTGAATACAAAAAATATAAAAAGATATTTGCTTAAAAGTTCTTAAACGATATCCTAAAAATAAACAATGAACAGTTTGACTGTATCGAAAAAAGAGGCAAAATTGTAATCTTAATACAATTTTTTTTAAATAAAAACGATTTTATAAGAGTTTTTCCCCTTTTGTTTATATTCGCTAATATGCAATCAGTTGGAAAAATCTCGAAAATATAATTTTAGACACGACAATTGTAACGAGAATCAAACAACTGTCTTGTTAATTTCGACAGTAAAAAGAGAATTAATCTCAAATTGTTGTATATTGACCTACGACCCGGCCGAGATGTCAAAATAAGAAATGCACCTATGTAAATAACAGGTGCATCCGTTCAAGGAATATCAGAATATAACCTTGACCGTGGATGGGTTGAATGAGTGCGATTGTGACGTCCACAAGAAGGTGGGCTTTGAACTATTATATAACTCGGTGAAACAGGAAGTCAGTTAGTTTGGAGACAAGACCAGTTGGAGAAGAAGTTGCGGTAGAAAAAGCCAGCACCCAGCAGAGTGAGCCCCCGGTTGAGCAGCCCAAGAGAAGGGGAAAGAAACGCTGATGTCCATAAGAGTTGGGGTCAATATGTTGCAGTTCTGTTCGATCTCCAACTCCCTCTCAAATAAAGTGAGAGGTATATTTTTCTAAGAAATGTCTCGCTCGTCTTCATTGTGTCGTCGTTATGATTACGCATGCATTAGTCCTGTTTAAAAATAAATATTAAATATATATATGATTTGTGAACACATTTTGTTGATAACATTCTAAGCTCTTTTTTGCACACAGTTAAATGATTTCAACCAGACATTGGCATGACGGTGTATAGAGTGTTCCGCAATGGCCTGGGAGACCATGGTTTAATCCCAGGTCGGTCATACCAAAGACTCAAAAAATGATACTTGATACCTGCTTGTTTAACACTCAGCTATATAAGGTAAGGATCAAGGGTAAAGTGGAGCAATTCAGGGAAATTAGTATCGCCCTCCCCTACAACTTGGTGTAGTAGCTATCGAAAAGGGAGTCTTCGGGTTACCCTCGACTATGGTCGCCAACTTTACTTACTTAAATGATTTCAAGTATTGCTATATTACAATCACAATTTAAATTCAGTTATTTGTTTGCACACAGTTTGTTCTATTTGACTCATTGATAAGACCCTATCAGGTGCTACCATTCCGGGTCAGAGTGGACCTGGGAGCATTGGCAGAGAGTGTGTACTCCGCATTCCCCCAAATCTCTGGTGTAGTAGCTATCGAAAAGGGAGTCTTCGGATTACCCTCGGCTAAAGGGAGACAACTTTACTTTACTTACTTAAATGATTTCAAGTATTATGTGTTTGTACAGTTGGTCATGGTGGTGACTATACAACAAAATATTAATCTTTAACAAAATTTGTTAGAAATTTTCATTTTAACATGAAACTTGGTTTCTATGAATTTCAGAAAAATAAGACAAATAAATATAAAAAAAAATGTTTTTTACTTACGTATTAAAAAGAAGTTGTTCATCTTGAGAATGTCACCCTTTTTTAAAAATGAACTTGCTTGTTCAAATTACAATTATAGATTTTTTCTCAATACATAAATGATTATTTATAAAAGTTATGATGATAACTTTATATATATTTGAATTTCGATTTTTCACCTTATGAAAAATCGGAGAAAGATCTTTATGTCTTCACCATACAAGTTCAATGTTCCTTCTAATATTTTTTCGTTTGTCAAAATATTCTTTCAAATTCAAATTTCCCGCCAATTCATAAAGCAGACAATAATTTGAGACGCTAGAGTTTTTTTATCTTTTTTTTTATTTGAAACTTTGGAGATTCGAATTTTATAAACCGAACACACAGACACAGTATTTCATCACTTTTACAACAGTAACTCAAGCGTTCATTTCTCTTTACAAAATATTTAAAATAAAAAACGCTTGCCACAAAAATAAACAAATGTTTGTCTGGGAATGAATTACAATATCATTAGATAAGAAATATTTTTTTTATATTATATTATTTATATTGTGCATGACTGAAGATGCTATTAACTCGCTTAGTTGGTTTAATGACGTTAAAGGTTTCTTCGCTAACAATGTTTTGCATCTAAGTAAGTCGATTTAGATCTCTGTAGCTGGTTTGTCGAACATTGAAGCCATAGATCAAACGTAGACAGAACGTACTCTTTGTTTAACCACGTGAAAGGTGATGCAATTCAAATGTACGTTTTGGGTCAGAATCATGGGATGTTTTCGTTAGCTGCTTTTGCAACGTAATTGAACGGCTAAGAGAACATTGAAATTTGATAAATAAACAAACAAATGAGATAGTCACCGAATAGATAGGTCAAAGCACTCTTGGTAATTAAAAATGACTAGAAAAAAAACCGGGGCTTCGAAACCTTCTGCGCAGGTGAGGAACCACCGGGAACAGATATGTTCCTGCCCCCGACACGACAGGTGGTAGTAAGGGGACAGCCCATTTTTTGGTAACACTGAATTGAAGCGACGGGCGTAGGAGAAAATTGGAACTAAGTTTTATCCCAAAAGGAGCTGTAACCTTTCAAGAGAAAGTATTAACCAACCTTTTTCTCTCTTATCGGACAAGTCTCGTTAGCAAGCCAGTTATAAACCCTAAAAACAAATACTAAAGTGTCTGCGTTGTTTTCTTATATTAATCTTCGTGTTCTCCGACATATTCCTGAGTGACCACGTGCGTACCTGTTCCCGCTAGCTACCTATACCAATTCCTTCGCTACATTTTTTTCATCGATATACGCCACACTGAGAGATGAGATGCTGGAGGAATTTGATTGGACTATCTGATTCTGGTTGGATGAATTGTGAAGATCATCTGTTCAGCATCTGATTAAGCTCACCAATCCTGACCCAAATTTTGATTCATATATATATATATATAAGTAAGTAAAGTTGGTGACCGTAGTCGAGGGCGACCAGAAGTCTCCCTTTTCAATAGCGAGTACACCGAGGTGTCGGGGACGGCGCTACTCCTTTCCCTGGATTTCTCCACTTTACCCTTAATACATACCTTATATTGCTGAGTGTTAAGCAAGGAGGTATCAAGTACCATTTTTAAAGTCTTTGGTATGACACGACCTGGGATTGAACCCAGGTCTACCGGACCGTTGGCGAACACTCTACCCACTAATCTCCTTGTATTTAAACTTGCTATTTTTTTTTATCCTTAGCCATAAACATATACACATAAATACAGACACAGAGGCATATATATATATATATATATATATATATATATTTGTGTGTATATATATATATATATATATTTGTATATCCATATCAAACAGGTGACTTCTCCACACTAGACGGAACCCCTCTTAAACTAGTAGACAAATTCACTTACCTAGGAAGCAGCGTCGAATCAACCGAAAAGGACATCAACACCCGGCTAACGAAGGCATGGACAACTATCAATAGGCTATCGATCATATGGAAATCAGACCTGACCGATAAAATGAAACGCAGTTTCTTCCAGGCAGCTGTCGTATCGATACTGCTGTATAGATGCACTACTTGGACGCTAACTAAACGGCTGGGAGAGAAGCTAGACGTCAATTACACAAGAATGCTGCGAGCAATATTGAACAAGTCCTGGCGGCAACACCCCACAAGACACCAACTATACGGCCACCTGCCTCTCATCACGAAAACTCTCCAAGTTAGACAAACCAGACATGCAGGACACTGCTAGAGAAGCAGGGACGAGCTCATAAGCGATGTACTACTATGGACCCCCACATATGGCCGGACAAAAGCAGGGATACGGGATGTAGCCCTGAAGACCTGCCAGAGGCGATGAACGATAGGGAAAAGAGGCGAGAGAGGGTCAGGAATATCCATGCTAGTGGCATGATGATGATGATGATATATATATAGTCATATCCCCACACAAAACGGTCGTCCTCTGAAACTTGTAGACAAGTTTTCCTACCTAAGAAGCTGTGTCTCATCAACCGAGATTGACATCAACATGCGACTAGCAAAGACATGGACAGCTATCAATATGCTATCAGTCATATGGAAGTCAGACCTGACCGTTAAAATGAAACGCAGTTTTTTTTTTCAAGCTGTGGTCGTGTCAATACTGCTGTATGGATGGCTAACTCAACGTATGGAGAAAAAGCTTGACAGCAACTACACAAGAATACTGCGAGCAATATTGAACAATTCCTGGAGGCAGCACCCCACAAAGCAGCAGCTGTACAGCCTATTATCACACATCTCGAAAATTATCCATGTTAGAAAAACCAGACATGTAGGACATGGCTGGAGAAGTAGAGATGAAAGCATAAGTGACATACTCATGTGGGCCCCTCACATGGACGAGCAATGGCAGGACGCCCAGTTAGGACCTACCAACAACAGCTCTGTGGCGATACAGGATGTAGCCTTGAAGACCGACCGAAAGCAATGAACGATAGAGAGGGTGACGGAAGAGGGTCAGGGAGACCTGTGCTGGTGGGGCGACATGATGATGATGATGATGATGAGATATATATATATATATATATATATATATATATATATTTGCATATATATATATATATATATATATTTGTATATATGTGAATTTGTGTGTATAAATGTATATATGTTTGTATATACATGCATATATATATATATTCGTGTATATATATGCATGTATATATATATATACATATATATTTGTATATATATATATATATATATATATATATATGTATGTATGTATGTACATAAATCTCTCTATATATATATTCGTGTATATATACATATGAACATTATATATATATATATATACAAATTTATATACATATATATATATATATGTATTTATATATTTGCATATATATATATATATATATATATATAGCCAAACATGATATGGAATCTTTCTCCTTTGTTTTTGATATTATTCCTTAAGAAGACAGAAAGTAGCGACAATCTCCAGGAAGAATTTTCTTTGACTCATTTGTTTAATCCAACAACGGAATTCTTGTGAGACCATTTTCCCAACACCAACCAGCGTCACGTGGTAGCTGCTGATGTTTTGGCGACTCGAAGCTAAGGTCGGCATTTGAAATCTAACAAGAATAAAAGCAATAGACAAACAAAAAATAAATAAATAATTGTGGAACGAATCTCCAATTGTGAAGACTTTATTTACAAATCCTTTCCTGGTGGTTCCTTACTGATTGGATTTTTTTTTCTTTGATTGTTCGTTTGTTTTATTCTTGTCGACTTTTCACTGGATAGAAATCGCTCGCGGCACAGACGACTAGAAATGCCGTCCAATAAAACGGCAATGAGTCTCCGGGAGGTAAACCAGGGAAACAGACCGGCACCAGTGAAAGAAGCAAAAGAAATGGCAGGAGGTGAAGAATATTTCCAGAAAGCCACGAAAAGGCCAACAGTCAAAATAAACTTGGTTGAAATCCAAAGAAGGCCAAAGCCAAAAACCAAAAAAAAAAAAAAAAAAAAAAAAAAATGGAGTCAAAATAGGAAAAGACGATGAGAAAAATGAGATATTTTGAAAATACGAAAAAAGAATTTGAAGACTTTCACTAGGAGATATGAATGAAAGGAGATGATAAGAAAAAATCAGGTTAAGGAAAGTTACAACTCAAATGAAATGGAAGTATTCGCGAAGAAAATAGCAAAAAAAAACCCCAAAAAACCCAGAGTGTTGTAAGTAATTCCCCACAACCTGCTCCCCCTGTTTAGTGTATTAGACAGACTCCAGAAATGCTTATAAAATAAGCTAGCTTAATTCTTTTTTTTTTTTTTGTGGTTAGTTGTATTACGTTGATTAAAGCTTTCCTGGGTTTTTTCGCCTCTGGTTATTCATTACACTGAGAAATATTGTTATTACAAAGAAAATGTAGAAACAAGAAAAAGTGTTCTGAAAAAATCTTATATGTATATTTTCTAAGCGTAAAATCTATATTGATAAATGTAAACAGTTTGCTATTTGGTTGTTTGTTTGGGTTTTATGGCTTATCAACCCTTGTAGATTATATATATATATATATATATATATATATGGGGGGTGTATGTGTGTTTGCTTTTCTTTGGTTTGGTTTTATGGCATATCAACCATTATAGGTTATTTAATGCCAATCTATTTTTTATGCATAAAACAGTTCCATTCCAAACAATTCAGTTAATCATAATTACGCAGTTTCTTGTTTACTCGCAGTTAGTTATTTATTTAAAATTAGGTTTTGGTTTACGCACTGTTAAATGGAAAAACAGTTCAATTTCAAACAATTCAGTTTAGTATAAGTACGCAGTGTAAATGTAAAAATAGTCCCCTTTCAAGCAACTCAGTTCAGTACGTGGGTTAAATATAAAAGCATTTCTATTTCAAACAATTCGTTTTAGCATAAGTACGCAGTTTACATGTCAAAACAGTTCTATTTCAAACATTTCTGTACACAGTTTAGTTCTATTTGACCCGTCGATAGGACCCTATCAGGTGCTACCACTCTGAGCCAGAATGAAACTGGGAGCCATGGCAATGAAGGAGTACTCTGCATTCCCCAAAGCTCCAGTATGACTGGAAACTCACCATCAGATTGTTTAATGTCGTAAGCATTATGGGGACGGGGGTCTTACCCATGTACAGAGATGCAGTCAGTGCATTCTGCAGCCTTGGCTGACTGGGCTTTTTTTCAGGTTTGGCCGAAATAGAACCCATCCCGAAAGAATGTCTCAATAGCCAATCTTACCCTTATGAAAAGATGCAATTGGTGTATTTTGTAGTCCCAGCCAACTGGGTCAATGTATGTGTGGGGGTGTATTAAATATATATAATTGGTTAACGAGTAAAAGTAAAGTTGGCAACCATAGTCGAGGGTGACCTGAAGGCTCCCTTTTCGATAGCTACTACACCAAGGTGTAGGGAAGGGCGCTACTCCTTTCCCAGGAATTCTCCACTTTACCCTTGATCCGTACCTTATAATGCTGAGTATTAAGCAAGGAGGCATCAAGTACCATTTTTAAAGTCTTTGGTATGTCTCGACCTGTGATTGAACCCAGATCTCCCTGACCATTAGCGAACACTCTAACCATTATACCAATTTGTAGTTAACTTTTCAAAACGAATCAGAGCACATTTCTATGAACACTGTTAAATGGTTTCTAGTATTTTTAACTATCACTAATAATTCTATTTTGTATAAATAATTCTTACAGACATTTAAATGCTTTCAAGTATTCCCGAACAATCCTATTTAATATTAATCATTTATTTGCACAATGGTTTTAAGTATTCCTATCTAACACAAACAATTCAAATTAACATCAGTCATTTTGTTTCCAGTGTTAACTGATGTAACATACTCATAAGCATACAGAAACATAGTCAACACAATAATGACGAACGAAACACAGTTCTTTAGAAAAATATACCTCTCAGACTTTATTCGAAATGGTACGAAAGGGTTACGAAAGGGTTATGTGTGAGAGGTGAGTTGGAGACTGAACAAAACTGTAACATATTGACCCCCCAGCTCTTCTGGCTATAGCAGCACTTCTTTCTCGTTCTACTGGGCTGCTCAACCGGGTGCCTGAGGGCCCAGCTCTCAGTCTGGAGCTGGTTTTCACGCTGGCATCTTATCTCCAAAACTCTGACTCCAACTAACTAAACTTCCTTTCGCACCCGGTTGTATCATTGTTTGACGTTCATCTGCTTCTTGTGGGTGTCACTTCTGCACCAAACTCAACCCGTCTACAGTTAAGGTTATCCCCGATATCTTCGACCGGATGCACCTGTTATTTACACAGGTGCATTTCTTATTTGACAGCTTATATAATAGTGAATTTTATTTAATACTAATCATTTGTTTGCACACAGTTACGAAGATAATTAGATAAGTTTCCAGACTTTTTTCGTATGGGCACTTTTATTGATAGTACACAAATGAAATTCTAGTCCCCTTCGAAGTAATCTCCTCCGGCTGCAATGCACTTGTACTGTTCCAACAACTCCTGGAAGGCCCCATGGAAGTCCTTTTGTGTGAGCGTGTCATCGACCTTCGTCACAGCCTCTTTCATCTCCTTAATTGTCTCATCACGGCAGCCTCTGAGCTTAGGGAATAACCAAAAGTCACAGGGAGCAAGGCCTCACTATAGGGAGGCTGAAGAACTGTCTTGATACCCATCTTGTTCAAATCGTCTGTGACAAGAATGGAGTTGCGGACTGGTGCATTGTCCCGGTGGAATTACCACTGACCCGATTTAAAGAGTGCTGGACTCTTCCGGCAGAATCTCTCCCAGAACTCCCTTAAAACCTCAACATAGTATTCCTTGTTGACTGTCTGTCTAGTGCATGTAGATCATGCCAGTGCTGTCAAAAAAAGGGATCATCAAATGTCTGTGGGTGGATTTGCTCTGTCTGGCTTTCTTGGGTCTGGGAGAGCCAGAATGCTCCCACTAAGAATTCTGTCTGATGCATTCCATATGTTTCTGTGACATTTTTTCCAAGTTTAAAACAGAATTTTATTGCATATCGTTCTTCTAAAGTGTCCCCAAGTCCCGATTGCATTTTTTGAAATTCATCAGCTGTGACAATCAGGCTTTAGTCGGGTGTATTCCAATTCCTGCTGTAGCTGTTCATTTGAACGTGAAATCATAAAGATTTGTCATTCATCTTATAAGATGTATAGCAATAACATACTGAATTTTCAAGAGTCTACGACAATTTTAAATGCCTGTGCAAAATAAGTCTGGAAACCTATTGAAGGCCCCACGGAAATCTGTCCTAAAGTCCAACCCCTCCTCAACGTGCCAGGGCGGTGACAACGGGCAGTGCCTGAGCTGTGCCGTCGAGAACTTCGGTTCCCGGTAGGGCCACCCAAGGTTCATTGGTCAAGCACCCAGGGGTTTAGGGCCGCAACCCGCCTAAAAGGGGCTCTGGTGAAAATCCAGGAAGTGTCTGTTACCACAACCAGTTGCCTCGGGTCGCTCTGTCAGTGCGTCTGTGGAAACTCTACGGCAAACAGGGCGTTTTTCTGGGTTGGACTTGGGACCCTTCCCTCAATCAAATCCCAAAGTATCTTCTTCAAAGAGCATTGCATGGGAGGAAGCCGGTTCAACCCGACCAGGGTGAAAGGTGTTACAAGTACAAGTACAAGTAAGTACACAGTTAAATAGTTTTAAGTATTCCTATCAAATACTAATATTTCAATTTAATATTAATCATTTGTTAGCACACAGTTAAATGATTTCAAGAATTGTTATCTAACACAAATACTTTTTTTTTTAATCATTAAGGGTTTTCGGACTATTGTCTTCATCTTTATTGTTATTGTTATTTCAGTACGTTTCGGCTGATATATCCTCCGGCCTTCTTCAGGTAAGACCGGAGGACATATCAGCCAAAGCGTTAATGATAAAAATCAACAAGCTTCGTCTCAGAAATTTAGACTAATAATACTTTTATCTCGCATTAAACATTTGTTTGCACATAGTGGACAAGTTGTCTTTTCAACATAGACGGACAGTCAGCAGTAGGATAGGATTTTTCCAACTGCAAACCGAGTAAAGTTTAATTTGGTTTCTTTGTAATGGCACACCAACTCTCCTAGGTATTTTAATGCCATCCTTGTAGAACAATAGTGGAACTATTTGACCAATACATACTTGGTTAAGTACGTTCATATTTTTCCCCAGGATATTAATCCGGGAGTGTCTTCGTGGTGTAATGGTTAAAGCGATGGACTGCGGAATCGTAGTGAGCGAGTTCGAACTCCAGTCGTGTAATTACGTTCACTAATTACGTTCACTTTCGAGCATGGGGAAGGCATGAACCCCTTTATCATCCAAGCTATGGGTTAAATAGTACCACTGTTTTTCTAGGAGAATGGCTTTGACATCAAATAACCTACATTAAACAAAGAACCCAAACCCCACACCCAGGATATTAATCAGATCATGAACGTAATAACGTAGCTAGATTTCGAACTCCTGTATTATGATATCGTAATTAAGTACGCTAGCCATTGCACCAGTCGAACTCCCCCTTCCGCCATATCAAAATGGGGATGAGACAAAAGGGGGCGGTGCTGGAACAAAACTCACCCGACCAAGAGAGAGATGGGGGTGAAGTAGAATTGCTGAATCTTCATCAATTTCTAAATTTATTCATTTAATCTGTTTAGTGGGTAGAGTGTTCGCCAATGGTGCGGGAGACCTGGGTTCAATCCCAGGTCACGTCATACCAAAGACTTTAAAAATGGTACTTGATACCTCGTTGCTAAACACTCAGCAATATAAGATACGTATCAAGGGAAAGGAGGAGCGCCCTCCCCTACACCTCGGCGTAGTAGCTATTGAATAGGGAGCCTTTTGGTCTGCCTCGAAAACAACAACAATTTATTTATTAATTTATTTATTGATTCATTTATTCTTTTCATGTTATTGATTGCATACACGGTATATAATTCATCCATTCATATATTCATTTATTTGTTGAATAATAGATTGTTCAAAATTTTTTTTAGAAACAAAAGGTAGATTATAAAAAAAAAATTAAACCGTTGTACTCTACGCGAGATTGCTATGTCTAACTGGGGTCAACTGAGTTTGATTGACAGGTTATAACCTCTGCTATCAGTTGAAAGCTCAGTTCTCATTGCGGGAGTTTAAAGTCATGTGACTACGAATTTGAAGGCTGGATTTTGATTTTAATCGATTTTATTTGCTTATTTATTCTATTGACCGGCTTAATAGAGTGTTCGCCTATAACCTGGGAGACCAAGTTTCAACCTCAAGTCGAGTCATACCAAAGACTCAAAAAATGGCACTCGATGCCTCCTTGCTTAACACTCTGCATTATAAGCTATGGATCAAGGGTAAAGTGGTGCAATGTAAGGAAAGGAGTTGCTCTCTTCCTTAAACCTCGGTGTAGTAGGTATTGAAACGGGAGCCTTTGGGTGGCTCTCAAATACAGTCGATTTAACTTACTTATTCATTGTAAACATGGGATCGTGTTAATTTATTAATGTTTCGTGGTATGGACGTATAAATTTTTTTTTATCTATGATGGTGGGGGTTTCTTTGTTTAATGGCATATCAATTTTCGGGGGGTTATTTAATGCCAAAGCCATCCTTGTACAAGAACAGCACTGATTCTAGTTAACCTATTACTGCTGGAGAAAGCGATTCGTAGTATTTTTCAAAGGTATCTAATCGAAAGCGAACGTTATAGCGCGACTGAGGTTCGAACTCGCTTACTTCGAGGCTGCACTCCAGCAATTTAACTACTAGGCCACGAATATTCCTTTTATCAATCAGTTGACGAATAAATTGTATTTTATTTTTGTGTTTATACGGCATGTCAACCCATCGAGAATAATCTTATGCCTCATGGTTAGGGAATTGCGTTCATAGTTCAGTCATATTTGCATTTTTTTCTGGAATTGTTTCTTCAGGGTTCTTATGTTTTTTTAGGGTGGGTATGCTTAGTTACATCGAATAATTTTAGAACACGTCTATTTGATTGACAAATGGGGCCCTAACAGATACTACCACTAAAGATCAAAGTGGACCTGGGAGTAATATCAACGAAGGGATACTCCACACTCTCAAGATCTCCAGAAGTAAAGCCTATCCACCAAATGTATCATACCCAAAACACCCCTTTTTGTGTGGGCATATTACCACTGCCGCCCTCATAGGATACCATATTTACCCAACCCCTCCGTTCGGGTAGGATATGACACAGGGTCAATTTTTAAGCGTAGTTTAACAGGTTTGAATTCAGAGTTTTCCTTCTCTTAGACTAGTTGCCTTACCAAGGCTGAAGAATCCAGTCTGCCCTGCTATTTACCCATAGCTGGAGGGAGAATAATTGGATTCATACCTTTCCCAAGGGTAATAGTGCTATGTGAAATGCAATCAGTCTCGTCCAGGATTTGAACTCGTGTCGCCGTGTCCATTTCCTACGACGATAATCATTACACCACGGGCACCTCCTCAGAGGATACAATCAGCGTGTTTCAAGTATAAAGAAGCAGTTGGTCAGACTGGACCCTTTAGCCCAGGTATAACTGCTAATCTAGGAGAAGTAATGTTCAAAACAGATGCACTCCTTTTTAAAATCTGACCTTGAGCCACATCTTGCCTGTGCTGCTGGGGTATATGCATGGATTAAATAATAATCAGGGGACTGAAATTATTGCAAAACACAATTTACTAATGAACGAATTAATTGAATTTGTCAAAATTTCTGAGATGGACCTTGATGATTTCTTTCACTTAGAGTAACCTGACTATTGTCTTCATCTTTATTGTTATATTGAAAACGTTTCGGCCTATGCATCTTTTGGCCTTCTTCAGATGTTTTATGTAATGCTGGAGCTTTGGGAAATGCAGAGTAACACTTCAAGGATATCGCTCCCAGGTCCACTCTGGCCCTGGAGGTAGCACCTGCTAGGATCCTATCTTTAGGTCAAATAGAACTAAACTGCATACTTATGCTAAACTGAATTGCTTGAAATAAAACCTTTGGCATTTAAACCGCATACTTATGCCAAAATGAATTGCTTGAAATAGACTATTTTCACATTTAAACTGAGTACTTTTGTTCAACTGAATTGTTTGAAATGGAACAGTTTTTGTATGCTAAACTGAACAGTTTGAAATAGAAGTGTTTTTGACATTGAAACTATACTTATACAAAACTAAATTGTTTGAATTACAACTGTTTGACAAAACTGAATAGCTTAAAATAGAAATGTTTTTGACAATTAAACTGTGTACTTATGCTAAACGGAATTGTTTAAAATAGCAGTTTATAAAAATGGACTACAAAGTTTGATAAAACCCAAACAAGCAAACAAACAGATATCTTATGACGAACTGGGGAACCCTAGTTCCCGTTCAATTTAAAACGGAAGTAGAGCGATCTATTCCCCGTGGATGAAATAAAAGTTCGAAATTCTGTATTGGATCGTGAATTCGAAATTCTGTAATTGGATCCTGTGTTCAAAATTCTGTATTGGATCCTGAGTTCGAAATTCTGTATTGGACCCTGAGTTCGAAATTCTGTATTGGATCCTGAGTTCGAAATGAAACACAGATAGAAAGCCAAAGGACGCATCGGTCGAAACGTTGTGAATATAAAATTGAAGATGAAGACAATTCCTCGAATTTTCTCAGTGATAAAAATTAATTAAACTAATTATAAATACTTAATTGCTCGCTAAGTATGGGAATTAGTTTTATTTCTTACTAGAGTTCGAAAATCCTCATCCCCAAGGAGGGTCGACAGCACGGATTCTTTAAACTCTCCATCTTTCTTGTTATAAGTTTTCCAGACAGTACCAAGTGTCCACACAGAGCAGATATAACTAAGTTCTTACTGGTCGACTAGTTGTCACTTGATACGATTTGTTGGTAGACTAAAGAATAAAAAATAATTAAAAAAATAGGAAGAGGTTTAAAGAATTTAATAAGACTCGATACGGCTGGTGGCAAGGTTTAATAATGAAAAACAAAACTACCGATGAAGGTCCTGGAGATTTGAGAAGATACTCTGTCACTCTATACGGCTGGTGGTAAGGTGTGCTAATGAAAAACAAAGCTACCGGGGAAGGCCCAAGACATTTTATAAAATTCTTTGTCACTCGATACGGCTGGTTGCAAACTTTAATAATGATAAACAAAACTACCGAGGAAGGTCCTCAATATTTGAGAAGACAGGCTGCCATACGATACGGCTGGTGAGAAAGTTTAATAATGAAAAACAAAACTACTGAGGGAGGTCCTGGAGATTTGAAAAGACTTTCTGTCACTCGATACGGCTGGTGGCAAGGTTTAATGAAAAACAAAACTACTGAGGATGGTCATGGAGATACGACTCGCGTGAAGACTAAATACTGATCAAATTTCAAAGAACAAAAAAAAAATACTGTTAAAGATGTCGCAGTATTGATTAGACTTGCTGTCACTTGATACGACAGCTGGGAAAACTCAACGTGTATCCGGTAATCTGCGAAAAGAAAATGAAAATTCAAACGACGAACGAATCTTGAAACTCTTCAAGGCATTCGTTTTCTTTGCTTGTGGTGCTCCGACGGGAATTCCTCACGTCTCTACATTTCCTTGATTCCTTCTCTTGGTAATCATTGGATTTTTCGCGAAATGACTTCAAGAGGTTTTTCTTTCCTTCCTTTTTTGCGACGCGGAATTTCCATACTTCCGCATTGAACGACTTCAGTGGGTCGCCATTTTCGATCTTGATTTTTTCTTCTATTTCATGTCTTTCTTTTTATTCGCTGGATTACTGGATTCTTTTTGTCTGTTAGACAGATAGAGTACGAGTGAACTAGAAAGAGTGTGGAAGATTCTATGAATAAGAGAGTGAAATAGAGAGAGAGAGAGAGAGTAAAAGAGGGAGCTGGAGGAACAGAGAAAGATGAAAAATGATTACAAACAAAAAAAGGGTTCGAGTGCACTAAAAAAATTGTGTGAATAAAAGAGAGGGAGGGACAGGGAGGAAAAAGAGGGAAAAAAGAGAGTAGTGGGAGGAATTAGTGGACATAGAAAAGAGATAGAGAAAGAGAGAGAATCATGAGAGAAAAGAGTTTGTGTGCACCGAAGAGAGTGTAAGTGACTCTGAATAACGGAGAGAAAGAGAGAGAGAGAGAGATAGAGAGGATTAAAGAGTAAAAGAGAGAGTGGAAGGAGTAGTGAACAGCCTGAGAGAGAGAGAGAGAGAGAGAGAGAGAGAGAGATGGAAAATGATGAGAGAAAAGAGTTTGTGCACCGAAGAGAGTGTAAGTGACTCTGAATAACGGAGAGAGAGGGAGAGAGAGAGAGAGAGAGAGAGAGGAGTAAAGAGTAAAAGAGAGAGGGGAAGGAGTAGTGAACAGCGTGAGAGAGAGAGAGAGAGAGAGAGAGAGAGTGATGGAAAATGATGAGAGAAAAGAGTTTGTGTGCACCGAAGAGAGTGTAAGTGACTCTGAATAACGGAGAGAGAGAGGGAGAGAGAGAGAAAGAGAGGAGTAAAGAGTAAAAGAGAGAGTGGAAGGAGTAGTGAACAGCGTGAGAGAGAGAGAGAGAGAGAGAGAGAGATGGAAAATGATGAGAGAAAAGAATATGTGTGCACTGAAGAGAGTGTAAGTGACTCTGAATAACGGAGAGAGAGAGAGAGAGAGAGAGAGAGAGGAGTAAAGAGTAAAAGAGAGAGTGGAAGGAGTAGTGAACAGCGTGAGAGAGAGAGAGAGAGAGTGATGGAAAATGATGAGAGAAAAGAGTTCGTGTGCACCGAAGAGAGTGTAAGTGACTCTGAATAACGGAGAGAGAGGGAGAGAGAGAGAGAGAGAGAAAGAGAGGAGTAAAGAGTAAAAGAGAGAGTGGAAGGAGTAGTGAACAGCGTGAGAGAGAGAGAGAGAGAGAAATTGAAAATGATAAGAGAAAACAGTTTGTGTGCACCGAAGATAGTGTAAGTGACACTATATAACGGAGAGAGAGAGAGAGAGAGAGAGAGGTGTAAAGAGTAAAAGAGAGAGTTGGAGGAGAACTAAACAATGAGAGAGAGAGAGAGAGAGAGAGAGAGAGAGAAAGAGGAGTAAAGATTTAAAAAAAGAGTGGGAGGAGTACTGAACAGTGAGAGAGAGAGAAAGAGGAGTAAAGAGTAAAAGAGGGATTGGGAGGAGTTGTAAACAGCGTGAGAGAGAGAGAAAGAGAGAGAGAGAGAGAGAGAGAGATGGAAAATGATGAGAGAAAAGAGTTTGTGTGCACCGAAGAGAGTGTAAGTGACTCTGAATAACGGAGAGAGAGGGAGAGAGAGAAAGAGGAGTAAAGAGTAAAAGAGAGAGTGGAAGGAGTAGTGAACAGCGTGAGAGAGAGAGAGAGAGAGAGAGAGATGGAAAATGATGAGAGAAAAGAGTTTGTGTGCACCGAAGAGAGTGTAAGTGACTCTGAATAACGGAGAGAGAGGGAGAGAGACAGAGAGAAAGAGGAGT
>CAUZXS010004733.1:0-68675 GCA_963585895.1 Sepioteuthis lessoniana | reverse complement strand
CAATAGCCTATTAGTCATTTGAAGATTGGCATTACATTATATACTGGATATCACACCGCTACCTTTACATTATTTTGGCCGATGGTGCCACTGTCCCAGGATGTAATAGTCTTTCTGATTCCTTGAGTTTAAGACCCATGGACTAAGGAGTGTCATAATAGCAGACCTGTCAGACATGAGAGCAAAAAATCTTGAAAAATGATCAATAATGAAGATATGAAAGCAAGGATTTATTTTTGGTTTCTTAAAGAGCAAATCCCTTTTTTAGGCACTGAAAAGCAGAGATGGAATCATGCTCTATGAACAAATGCAAAATTAAGACATCAAGATTGTTATCCTCTTTGGGGTTCAACAGTCCTATTATAATATGCCACCATAATAATTTCAAATATGAAGAGGGTTAATTGGTTTGTTGTTTTGTTTTACAACACTGTCCCACTGGTCATTTTATAACAAATCAAGTCATTTTGATAAAAACTGGTGTAACTGGTCATTTAATAACAAATCAAGTCATTTTGATAAAAACTTGGTTTTAGTTTGGTTTCATGGTATATCAGACATTATATGTTATTCAATGCTGTGAGATTGTTTTATATGTGGCGGAGGGACCTACACATGGCATATCATCCGTTTGGAAATTGTCAGCAAATATTTATAAGCTTGGTGTTGAACACCAGCAGAAGATTAGCCAATCAGTGAAGACTAAGGCATTTATGAACTATGGCAAATTAGAAAGTCTACACTTAATGCAGCCTTGTTACTTAGAAGGTGTATCTTTGGTATCCCTCATCTACAAAGATGACATATTATGGGCCCAGAGCAGCAGCAAAACTTTTTTTGATGGTCATGAATCTAGAGCATTTTTAAGATCAGTCAGAACACTGCGAAAAGTCCTGGAGACCTGAGGACCTGCTGTCACTCATATCCTGTGAAAGACAACCTGTCAATACTACTGTTAAAATCTCACTAGGAGTTATAATAAAAATAACACCTCATAAGCAGTTATAGCTTCAAGTAACTATTCTTAATACAAATAATTTACAGTTATATGATATTCAGCTATTTAATATGAATACTTTTCAAACATCTATTTGACCAGTAGATGTAACTCTTCATTGCCATTACTTTCAATTCTGAGTGGACCTGGGAGTAAAATATTTAAAAATATTTAGGAAAATTCAGCATGTCTCCTTGTTTGTAAAAAATATTCTCTTGTCAAAGTGAATATTATATGTATTAGCATGTTTTCCAATAAAAAAATAACCTTGCCAGTTTAAAAATATTTAGGAAAATTCATCATCTCTACTTTTTTGTCAAAATATTGTCTTCATAAATTTAATATTATAGGTATAAACACGCTTTCTAATAAAAGATAACTTTCCCTGTTTAAAAATAATATTTTGGAAAATTCATCATGTCTCCTTGTTTTTTAAAGATGTTCTCTAGTTATATTGAATATTATAGTGATAAGCACGTTTTCCAATGAA
This sequence comes from Sepioteuthis lessoniana, assembly GCA_963585895.1. Classification (NCBI taxonomy): domain Eukaryota; kingdom Metazoa; phylum Mollusca; class Cephalopoda; order Myopsida; family Loliginidae; genus Sepioteuthis; species Sepioteuthis lessoniana. The sequence continues at coordinate 67,188 of CAUZXS010004733.1, read as the reverse complement.
AAATAACCTTTCCCATTTAAAAATAATATTTTGGAAAATTCATCATGTCTACTGGTTTGTAAAAAAATCCTCTTGTCAAAATGAATATTGGAGGTATAAGCACGTTTTCTAATAAAAAATAACCTTGCCCGTTTAAAAATAATATCTTGGAAAATTCATCATGTCTTCTGGTTTGTAAAAAAACATTCTCTTGTCAAATTGAATATTATAGGTATAAGCACGTTTTCTAATAAAATATAACCTGGCCCATTTAAAAATAATATTTTGCAAAATTCATCATGTCTACTTGTCTGTAAAAAAATATTCTCTTGTCAAATTTAATCTTATAGGTATAAGCATGTTTTCGAATAAAAAAGACCCTGGCCCGTTTAAAAATAATATTTATGAAACTTCATCATGTCCAATGGTTTGTAAAAAAATATTCTCTTGTTAAATTGAATATTATAGGTATAATCATGTTTTTTAATAAATAATAACTTTGCCCGTTTAACAATAATTTTTGGAAGATTCATCATGTCTACTTGTTTGTAACATAATATTCTCCAGTCAAATGGAATATTATAGGTATAAGCACGTTTTCTAATAAAAAATAACATTGCCCGTTTAAAAATAATATTTTCGAAAATTCCTCATGTCTCCTAGTTTGTAAAAAAGATTCTCTTGTCACATGGACTATTATAGGTATAAAGACGTTTTCTTGTAAAAAAAATATTCTCTTGTCAAATTGAATATCATAGGTATAAGCACGTTTTCTAATAAAAATACACTTGGCCCGTTTAAAAACAATATTTAGGAAAATTCATCATGTCTACCGGTTTGTACAATAATATTCTCTAGACAAATTGAATATTAAATGTATAAGAACGTTTTCTAATACAAAATAACCTGGCCCGAGTAAAATTAATATTTTTGAAAATTCATCATGTCTACTTGTTTGTAAAAAATATGCTCTTGTTCAATTTAATATTTTTTTTAGAAAACGTGCTTCTACCTATAATATTCAATTTGACAAGAGAATATTTTTTACAAACCGGTAGACATGATGAATTTTCCAAAATATTATTTTTAAATGGGCCAGGTTATTCTCTATTAGAAAACGTGCTTATACCTATAATATTCTGTGTGACAAGAGAATATTTTTTTACAAACCTGTAGACATGATGAATTTTCAAAAATATTTTTTTAAACGGGCAAGGTTTTTTTCTGGTAGAACATGTGCTTATACCTATAATATTCAGTTTGATAAGAGAATATTTTTTTACAAACCAGTAGACACGATGAATTTTCCAAAATATTATTTTTAAACTGGGAAATTTATTTGTTTTTTTGATGTAACACGTGTTTTTATTTTTATTGTTATTATTTGTGAATTAATAATAATTTATTAAATATTATTTAATTGAATTTTATTTATTGTACATATAAAAACTATGTTAACATACTGATTTCCCTTTTTTAAGATTAAATACAAAATAAACAATTTTTGATAGGATATTATATATTAAAAAATGTTGAGTTTTTTCAGTGGGTGGCCTTAAACATTTTAATAATAACATTTAAAAAAATTTTCCCAACCTGAATTTTCAATAATTATAATGTTACTATCTTTCAAATAAAACTAAAATTTAATCATAAATAATAACTTTGATTATTTTTTGAATTCATTCTAATATCAAAAAAGGGCGAAATTTTCTTTGTAGCAAATTTATATCAAATTACTACCGTTTATTTGTCTTAAGGTACAGTCATATTTAACATTTCAAATATTGTACAATTATGAATAATAAAATGAAAAAATAAATAACGAATATCATTTATTGAATTATTTACTTGATAACACTATTTTTGATGATAACGTAATCTTAACTTGAATTCAGAATGAAGAGAAATAAACTTGAGCAACTTATCCAAATTTTCCACCGAAATTAGAAATAATAAGACAGCCAGAAGCAATAGATAATAGGGGGAAGCAGTGCGAAAGGGTCAGGAATATCCATGCTCAAATGTCGACATGAGGATGATGATTGAGATGATGATATTCGATGTCGGCCATGTTAAAAAATGGTCGTCATCTTGCAGGTTGTTTGCAGAAAAAAACTAGATTTTAGAAAAATAAAAATAAATCTGATACTATTTTCGTGTTTTCCATCTTTTATAAAATTTCTCAAATTGAAGTTTGGTTATTTCATAACTCATAAATGTCATTCTCCTATGGACCCCATAAATACATTTTTAACACAATCGATGCCTAAAGTAAGCTCAACTTTGGAAATTATCAGATTTTAATAAATTTTTAGTGTTATTTACAAATAAATGAATTTTAAAATGAATCAGTTAAACTGAGTGATTTTTTTAAAAACCAGCAGACGTGATGAATTTTCCAAAATATTATTTCTAAACGGGCATGGTTATTTTTCTTATTAGAACATGTGCTTATACCTATAATATTCAATTTAACGAGAGAATATTTTTTTGCAAACCAGTAGACGTGATGAATTTTCCAAATTATTATTTTTAAACTGACAAGGTTTTTTTTTTTCTGACGGAACATGTGTTGTTACTTTTATTGTTATTAATCATGAATTAATAATAATATTTTTAAAATTATTTAATTGTATTTTTTACTTATTTCCCTTTTTTAAGATTAAATACAAAATAAACAATTTTTCATAGGATATTATATACTCAAAAAGTCGAGTTTTTTTCTGTAGTTGGCCTTAAACATTTTAATGATAACATTTTTTAAATTTTCCTAACCTGAATTTTCATCTTTTGGGGAATTTAAGTGTTTAAAATTTATTGAAAGTAATTTATATATGTAATGTTATTTTAATTTTGATACTGATAATTATGATGTTACCATCTTTCAAATAAAACTAAAATTTAATCATAAATAATAACTTTGATTATTTTTTGAGTTCATTCAAATATAAAAAAAAGGCGAAATTTTCTTAGTAGCAAATTTATATCAAATTACTACCGTTTATTTGTCTTAAGGTACAGTCATATTTCACATTTCAAATATTGTATATCTATGAATAATAAATGCCATCTGACACTTTAGAAGAACGATATGCAATAAAATTCTGTTTTAAACTTAAAAAAAAATGCCACAGAAACATATGGAATGCTTCAGACTACTTTTCGACCATCTTACATCAGTCGAGCATCAGGTTTTGAGAGGCATAAGAGATTCAAGGAAGGCAGGAAGTCTGTGAGGGATGATTAGAGGTATGGGAGGCGTAAGGAAGTCAATACATCAGAGTTGATTGGCCAAAGGGTTAGGGTTAGGGTTACTATGTTGAGGTTTTAAGGGAGTTCAGGCAGAGATTCCGTCAGAAGAGACGAGCATTGTTCAAATCGGGTGAGTGGCATTTCCAACAGGATAATGCACCAGTCCACAACTCTATCCTTGTCACAGACTATTTGACCAAGATGGACATAGAGACAGTTCCTCAGTCTCCCTATAGTAAAGACCTTGCTCCCTGTGACTTTTGCTTATCCCCTAAGCTCAGAGTCTGTCGTTATGAGAGAATTGAGGAGATGAAAGAGTCTGTGACGAAGGTCATTGACATGCTCACACAAGAGGACTTCCATGGGGCCTTCCAGAAGATGTTGGAAAGGTACAACAAGTGCATTGCAGCCAGAGGAGATTACTTCGAAGGGGAGTAGAGTTTCATGAGTGTACTGTCAATAAATGTGGCCATACGAAAAAAGTCTGGAAACTTATTTAATGATACTCGTGAATGCTTGAAAGCATAAACTGGTGTTCAAATTATTTGTATTAGATAGGAATACTTGAAAGCATAAAACTGTGTTTAAATTATTTGCATTTGATAGGAATACTTGAAAGCATAAAACAGTGTTCAAATTATTTGTATTAGATAGGAATAGTTTAAAGCATAAAACTGTGTTTATATTATTGTAGTAGATAGGAATACTTTAAGGCATAAAACTGTGATCAAATTATTTGTATTAAATAGGAATACTTGAAAGCTTAAAACTGTCATCAAATTATTTGTATGAGATTAGAATACTTTAAAGCATAAAACTGTGTTTAAATTATTTGCATTTGATAGGAATACTTTAAAGCATGAAACTCTGTTTAAATTATTTTTATTTGATAGGAATATTTTAAAGCCTAAAACTGTGTTCAAATTATTTGTATTAGATAGGAATACTTGAAGGCATAAAACGGTGCTCAAATTTTTTGTATTAGATAGGAATACTTTAAAGCATAAAACTGTGTTCAAATTATTTCTATTTGATAGGAATACTGCAAAGCATAAACACATGTTCAAATTATTTGTATTAGATAGGAATACTTTAACGCAGGAAACTGTGTTCAAATTATTTGTATTAGATAGGAATACTTGAAAGCATAAAACTGTGTTCAAATTATTTGTATTAGATAGGAATACTTTAAAGCATAAAACTGTCTTCAAATTATTTGTGTTAGATAGGAATATTTTGAAGCATAAAATTGTGTTCAATCATTTGTATTAGATAGGGATACTGCAAAGCATAAGCCTGTGTTAAAATTAGTTGTATTTGATAGGAATACTTTAAATCATAAAATTGTGTTCAAATTATTTGTATTTGATAGGAATACTTTAAAGCATAAACCTGTGTTCAAATTATTTGTATTATATAGTAATACTTGAAAGCATAAATCTGTCTTCAAATTATTTGTATTTGACAGGAATACTTTAAAGCATAAAACTGTGTTCAAATTATTTCTATTTGATTGGAATCATTGAAAGCATAAACACGTGTTCAAATTATTTGTAATAGATAGGAATACTTGAAAGCATCAAACTGTGTTCAAATTATTTGTATTAGATAGGAATACATGAAAGGATAAAATTGTGTTCAAATTATTTGTATTTGATAGGAATACTTTATAGCATAAACATGTGTTCAAATTATTTGTATTAGATAGGAATACATTAAAGCATAAAACTGTGTTCAAATTATTTGTAATAGATAGGAATACTTGAAGGCATAAAACTGTGGTTAAATTATTTGAATTTGATAGGAATACTTTAAAGCATAAAAATGTCTTCAAATTATTTGTATTTGATAGGAATACTTTAAAGCAAGAAACTGTGTTCAAATTATTTGTATTATAATAGGAATACTTTAAAGCATAAAACTGTGTTCAAATTATTTGTATTTGATAGGAATACTTTAAATCATAAAATTCTGTTCAAATTATTTGTATTTGATAGGAATACTTGAAAGCATAAAACTGTGTCCAAAATATTTGTATTAGATAGGAATACTTCAAAGCATAAAACTGTGTTCAAATTATTTGTATTAGATAGGAATACTTGAAAGCATAAAACTGTCTTCAAATTATTTGTATCTAATAGGAATACTTGAAAGCATAAACATGTGTTCAAATTATTTGTATTAGATAGGAATACTTGAAAGCATAAAACTGTCCTCAAATTTTTTGTATTTGATAGGAATACTTTAAAGCATAAACCTGCATTCAAATTATTTGTATTTGATAGGAATACTTGAAAGCATAATACTGTGTTCAAATTATTTGTATTTGACAGGAATACTTTAAAGCATAAACCTGTGTCCAAATTATTTGTATTAGATAGGAATACTTGCAACCATAAAACTGTCTTCAAATAATTTGTATTTGATAGGAATACTGGAAAGCATAAAACTGTGTTCAAATTATTTCTATTTGATTGGAATACTGGAAAGCATAAACCCGTTTTCAAATTATTTGTATTAGATAGGAATACTTTAAGGCATAAATCTTTGTTCAAATTATTTGTATTAGATAGGAATACTGCAAAGCATAAGCCTGGTTTCAAATTATTTGTATTTGATAGGAATACTTTAAATCATAAAATTGTGTTCAAATTATTTGTATTTGATAGGAATACTTGAAAGCATAATAATGTGTTCAAATTATTTGTATTAGATAGGAATACTTGAAAGCATAAAACTGTGTTTAAATTATTTGTATTTGATAGGAATACTTGAAAGCATAAACCAGCATTAAACTTATTTCTATTTGATAGGAATACTTGAAAGCATAAAACTGTGTTCAAATTATTTCTATTTGATTGGAATACTTGAAAGCATAAAACTGTGTTATAATTATTTGTATTTGACAGGAATACTTGAAAGGATAAAAATGTGTTCATATTATTTGTATTTGATAGGAATACTTTAAAGCAAAAAACTGTGTTCAAATTATTTGTATTAGATAGGAATACTTGAAAGGATAAAAATGTGTTCAAATTATTTCTATTTGATAGGAATACTTTAAAGCCTGAAACTGTGTTCAAATTATTTGTATTAAATAAGAATACTTGAATGCATAAAACTGTGTTCAAATTATTTGTATTTGATAGGAATACTTTAAAGCATAAAACTGTGTACAAATTATTTGTATTAGATAAGAATAGTTGAAAGCATAAAACTGTGTTCAAATTTTTTGTATTAGATAGGAATACTTGAAACCAAAAAAACTACATTCAAATTATTTGTATGAGATTGGAATACTTGAAAGCATAAAACTGTGTTCAAATTATTTCTATTTGATAGGAATACTTGACAGCATAAAAATGTGTTCAAATTATTTGTATTTTGTAGGAATACTTGAAAGCTTAAACAGTGTTCAAATTATTTGTATTTGATAGGAATACTTTAAAGCATAAAACTGTGTTAAAATTATTTGTATTTGACAGGAATACTTAAAAGGATAAAAATGTGTTCAAATTATTTCTATTTGATGGGAATACTTTAAAGCATAAACCTGTGTTCAAATTATTTGTATTAGATAGGAATACTGCAAAGCATAAACCTGTGTTCAAATTTTTTGTATTTGATAGGAATACTTGAAAGCATAAAACTTTGTTCAAATTATTTGTATTTGATAGGAATACTTGAAACCATAAAAGTGTGTTCAAATTATTTCTATTTGATAGGAATACTTTAAAGCATAAAACTGTATTCAAATTATTAGTATTAGATAGCAATACTTTAAAGCACAAAACTGTGTTCAAATTATTTGTATTAAATAGGAATACTTGAATGCATAAAACTGTCTTCAAATTATTTGTATTTGATAGGAATACTCTAAAGCATAGAACTGTGTTTAAATTATTGTATTTGATAGGAATACTTGAAAGCATAAACCCGTGTTCAAATTATTTGTATTTGATAGGAATACTTAAAAGTGTAAGGCCCTTCAAATTATTTGTATTACATGGAACAGCTGGGCGTTGATGCACCCACTCTCAACTCCAGAAGACTTTGGGAAAAACTGCTATCAGAAATACCTTAGTTGGAAGCTAACAAGCAGGAAAAGTATGTTCTACTGGCTTTCCACAAAGATGTGGGCCTTGACTTGTAAGACTATTATAGAGTAGAAAGTGAAAACAGTTCTAGACCTTCCAGACTCCTTCACCAATATCTGCTCCACCTGGTTAAACAAGAAGAAACCCTCTCCTCCACAGTGTGGTGTGACACGTGTAGACACCAGTGTGCTAAGACCACAGCTGGCAATGGAGCATGAGTGGCTGGAGAAGGTCACAGTGTCAGATGGGCAATTTGATGTAACTTGGTCAGCCCACCAAGCTTCACATTGGAGAGGAAAGCCGTTTGAGGTCAACATTACATCACTTTTGCCTCTGCTGCCAAATGAAGCCCACTCGGTTGAAACAGTTAAGAATGTGATGGACAAGATCAGAGAGATAGTGGCAATTCTGAACTCTAGTCAGGTGCCACTCATTTCAGCTGACCAACCAATATATGCAGTAGGCAAGCAGGTCCAGTGGCATTGGCTTGAAATCTATGTCAAGGATAAGTTTCACATAATGCTCGGAGTCTTATATGTAGAAATGGCATGTGACAAGGCAAACCAGGGAATCCACCTCTTTGACAAACAGGACTTCAGAAGCAACAGGTGTAGTCATTCGCTCCTCTGCAGTCACACATATGATGCCTCCCTGTCTTACCAGACCTGAGAAGCAGTAAGTGGTTTGCACCTCTTTGTTGTATGGACTTTGTTCGATGTACTTTGAATGTTAGGTGAATTTCATGGCATGGAATGGGAACTGAGTTCCCTCCTTGAATGTTGTGCAAATTAAATATTACATAGTATTAATTTACTCCTCCGTTCTTTTTCCTACCGAATATTCTGTGCTTGGTTATTGTCTTTGGGATAACTTTATGCATTCTAAGAAATGGTGTGTTATCTAAGTTGAAACCATAAAATTTTCTGAAAACCAATTATTCTTAAAAAGAAATAGTTACTTAAAATCAATTGATTATTAATATTAGACAGGAATACTTGAAACCATAAAACTGCGTTCAAATTATATGTTTTTAGATAGGAACACTTGAAACAATAAAAATGTGTATAAACAAATTATTGTAAAAAGTAATCATTGCTTAAAATCATTTGATTTTTAATATTAGATAGAAATACTTGAAACCATATAACTTTGTTTCAAATTCTTTTCATTAGATAGGAGTAATTGAAAGCATAAAACTTTTTGAAAATTATTCATATTAGATAGAAATACTTGAAACCATATAACCATATTAACCAACCCCTCCACTTGGGCAGGATATGACACAAGGTCAATTTTTAAGCAAAGTTCAACAGGTTTGAATTCAGAGTTTTCCTTCTCCTAGACTAGTTGCCTCAACAAGGCTGAAGAACTCAGTCTGCCCTACTATTTACCCATAGCTGGAGGGAGAATAATTGGATTCATACCTTTCCTAAGGGTATTTTTGCAATGTGAAATGCTATCAGTCTCGTCCAGAATTTGAACTCGTGTCGCCGTGTCCATTTCCTATAACAACAACCATTACACTACGGTCACCTCCTTGAAATCGTATAACAGTATGTAAATCATGTGTATGAGATTGTGATATGATATCTTGTATTTCTGTGTGCATAAACCTTAAAAAAGTACACAAAAATCTAGATCAATATATACAATGAATGCTATTTCCTAACCTCCATGTAGAAAACAAACTTAGATCGGTTGATTTGCCCTTAAAAACCAATTAATTTTTAAATGTAGATGCAAATAGCACAAGTTTTATACAAATCAATTATTAAGACAAAAATTGAATTATAATTTGATTGGCAATCAATAATAAGTTAACATTTTATTTTTTGGTAAATCATTAGAGCTACTAGCAATTGTTTTAATAAATGTTGTCTAATATGATTCTAAAAAGGTAATTTATTTTTAGATACTGTTCTGAAACAAAAAAGAAAAGAAGTTTGCATAAAATTCTGACTTTCTTTCCTCCAACCAGAGACAAAATCTAAATACGTTATTAGATAACGACGATTTTCTTTAATCGAAAAAAAAAAAAAATAAATAAACGAACAAAAAAAGCAAGGAACTGAGCGATGTTTTGTCTCTTTGTTTCTTTGTTTTTTTTAATATATTTTAAATGATTTTTTAAGACATAAAAGTATGGAAACCAAAAGTAACACTCATTTAAAGGTTTTCTAGTTTTGTTCTTTGAATTTCGGTTGAATATTTACATAAAAATGGTGGAAAAGAAAAAGGTAAAATGTTTTAATAAAGATAGGAAATTTAAAAAAAGGTAGAAATTTGTTTTATGAACAATAAAAGACGTAAATTATAATCAGGTAAGACGTTCAATATTAAAAAGGCAATTAAAAAGATTTATTATTTATTTATTGTTATAAATTATGAATTAATAATACTTTCAAAAAATTATTTAATTGAATTTTCTAAATTGTGCATACAAAACTGGACATTGGCCTAATGAGTTGAGTGTTCGCCAATGGTTCAGGAGACCGGGGTTCAATCCCAGGTCGTGTCATACTAAAAATAAAATGGTACTTGATACCACCTTGTTTAGCACTCAGCACTATAAGGTAAGGATCAAGGGTAAAGTGGAGCAATCCAGGCAATGGAGTAGCGCCCTCCCCTACATTCGGTGTAATAGCTATTCGACTTGATTTACATACAAAACTATGTTAACATACTTATTTCCCTTTTTAAAGATGAAATGCAGAAAAAACGAATTGTTGATAGGATTTTATACACTTAAAAAAATTATGCTTATGAATTAAAATTGAATAAGATATTAGAATTAAAAATACATTCAATTTTTAAAATTACAACATTAAAATTATACATCATGATTAAACGGCCCTTTTTAGGACCACGAATTCATAATGAAAGCCTTCTTACTCTCAATTCTCAAGTAATATCACACACACACACACACACACACACACACATTCACACACATTCACTCACACATTCACACGCGTACACACACAAAAAAAGAAATATATGTTACTGTAGTTAAAGATAACGTTCAGAACAGATTGTAACACGTGGGTTGTTTCAAACATGGCGGGCTACTATGAAACTTTGACAGCCGACAACGGTGAATTATTTGTATTAAGAAAATCTTTTTGAAACTATAATTTTTTTACTATTTCGCCTTTTTAAGGAGTATAAATACTAAAGATAGGAAACGATTTAAATTATTTCAGATTGATTAGAATACCTAATACAATATAATTTTTTTAAAGTTTAAAATTATACTGGTGACTTCTTTGAAAAGTTTTTAATAGTTGCGAATTAAACTTATTACTCCATTAAAAAAAGATATTCTAATAGTTCAAAAAATAGATTTTTTCGAGTTTCATTCTTCCTGAGATTTTTTAATGAAAATGAAAACTTCATAAAAAAAAATAATACGAAGAAAACAAATTTAATATAATAATCTAATCTAATATAACCTTAAATTGTTTTATTTTAGTCTCCTATTCTGGGCATAATGCTGAACACACATGGACATAAAAATATCTAATTTTATGGAATTAAAAAAGTATATATCATCCGTCAGTTTAAAAATAATTAATTATAATCTATTTTATTTATTCATTTATTAGATCATATATTTAGATTTTTTTAAAAATTCTGTTTTTACAGAATTTTTCTTCTTTTCTTCGAAATCCATAAACAGCAAAATTATTAAGAGTTTAAAATCTTACGTATGACTACTTTTAAAAGTTTTAAATAGTTGAGAATTAAAACTTTTTACTCCAATAAAAAATATTCTAATAGTTCAAAAAATAGATTTTTCAAATAGTTCAAAATTAAACTTATTACTACTTTAAAAATGAAATTTTAATTTGTTAAGAATTAAACTTATTACGTGTGTAAAAGTAAAGTTTAAAATTTAGTGAAAAATTAAACGAGTAACAGTTTTAAAATTTTTCTAAAATAAGATGAATTACATCAACAATGTTTAAAAATAAAATTAAACTTTTGAAATTTTCTATTTAAACTTATTTAAAGAACTTGCCGCGACCGGCCTGCGAACGTAAACAGATCAGCTTACACCTTTGCCCTAGAAAAATAACATCCGGGCACAGCCGGAAATGACTAAGCCCTTTTTCGACTCTAACCGGCCGTTACAGCTAAGAAAGGGATAAATTAACATTTATCAACATTTGCAAAACACTTCTGCCTGAAATAATTCGATAAAAATTGAAGTAATACTTTTTGCTAGCCTATACCGGGTTAAAGAAATACTTATTTTCTGCGTCCATTTTTTGTAGAAGAACTTTCTATTGACATGGCGCGACAGAAGTGGAGTTCCCTTTCTTCCATATGAAAAGGCTTCAGGCGGCGATAATTCAGAGGTCAGCCTTAGCTACCGCCTCGATACGTCGCGAAACAGGCATAGCTACCGTCAACGATACGCCCGCACAGCTATCTAGCACGACAAAGCCATAGCTACGGTAAATGATACGCCCGCACAGCTATCTGGTACGACAAAGCCATAGCTACGGTAAACGATACGCCCGCACAGCTATCTGGCACGACAAAGCCATAACTGGTGACCACTACGCTCCTGCAATGCAGTCCAAGACAGGGGAGGAGGTAATCTTGTTGTCTTTACCACAATCAAGAATATTTGATTATCAAGAAATTGTGAAACATAAAACTGGGTAATTTTATTTAAACAAAAATTATTATTTATAAAAAAAGGCAATTATATTTGTGTGCAAATTTTTATGATATAAAAAATGGTTGATGTAAAAAAGTATGGAAACCAACAGTAACACTCATTTAAGGGTTTTCTAGTTTTGTTCTTTGTATTTGGGTTGAATATTTACATAAAAATGGTGGAAAAGAAAAAGGTAAAATGTTTTAATAAAGATAGGAAATTTAAAAAAAGGTAAAAATTTGTTTTATGAACAATAAAAGACGTAAATTATTATCAGGTAAGATGTTCAATATCAAAAAGGCAATTAAAAAGATTTATTATTTATTTATTGTTATAAATTATGAATTAATAATTTAAAAAAAATTATTTAATTGAATTTTCTAAAATTATTGTATTAGATAGGAATATTTGTTACTAAAAAACTTTCTCGAAATTATTGCTAAATAGACATAGTTACTTAAAATCAACTGATTATTAATATTAGATAAGAATATTTGAAACCATGAAATTGCGTTTAAATTATTTGTATTTGATAGGAATACTTGAAACCATTAAACTGTGTTTAAATTATTGCATTAGATAGGCATACTTACAACTATAAGATTGTGTACCAAAAAATTATTGCTAAAAAGAAATAATTACTTCAAATCATTTTTTTAATAATATTAGATAGGAATACTTGAAACCATATAACTTTGTAAAAATTATTTGTATTAGATAGGAATACTTGAAAGGATAAAACTGTGTTCAAATTATTTGTATCACATCAGAGAATGTGAAACATTGAATATGTGTGCAAACAAATTATTATTAAAAAGAAATTGTTACATGAAATCAATCGGTTATTGATATTAGATAGGAAGGCTTGAAACCATAAAAATTTGCACACAAATTATTTTTAAAAAGAAATGGTTACTTGAAGTCATTTGATTATTACTATTAGATAGGAATACTTGAAACCATATAACTTTATACAAATCATTTCAATATTAATATTAGATAAGAATACTCAAAACCATGAAAATGAGTGCAAATTATTTGTAGTAGAGAAAAATAGTTGACACCATAAATATTTCTTCAAAGAAATTATTGTTAAAAAATATAGTTACTTAAAATCATTTGATTCTTAATATCTGATAGGAATATTGGAAACACTATAACTGTTGGCAGATTAGATTTATTTAAAAGAAATACTTACTTAAAATCATTTGATTATTGATATTAGGTAAGAATACTTGAAACCATGAAATTGCGTTTAAATTATTTGTATTAGGTAGTTATATGATATCTTGTATTCCTGTGTGCATAAACCTTAAGAAAGTACACAAAAAATATAAATCTATATATACAATGAATGCTATTTCCTAACCTCCATGTAGAAAACAAACTTAGATCGGTTGATTTGCCCATAAAAACCAATTAATCTTTAAATGTAGATGCAAATATCACAAGTTTTATACAAATCAATTATTAAGACAAAAATTGAATTATAATTTGATTGGCAATCAATAATAAGTTAACATTTAATTTTTGGTAAATTATTAGGGCTACTAGCAATTGTTTTAATAAATGTTGTCCAATAAATTATTTTATTGCTGTTCCCGTTGACATTCATTTAAAAACAACTGGCTTTTTAAGTATCTATTAACTTTATGATAATCTAGATGAGGGCTTCGCAAATTTTCTATTTGAAGTTTATGTTGTAAACTAAATCTTATTTCCATTCACCTTCAAATAAAAGAAAATTGTCGACATTATATCTTTGTCTCACTGAATACGATGATGTGAGAGGTTTATCTAAAAAAAACATTTTCAGTTTTAAGATTAAATTTTTTACAAAATACAGAAAAGTTTATAAATGGAACACACACACACACACCCACGGTAAAACTGAAATTAATTTAATTGTTAAAAATCCTGTTTCTTTGTAAATGATAATTCTAAAACTTTAATTTTATTCATTATAAATCTGTTACAATTGATAAGAATTAGAATTTCAGGCAATTCATTTTTTTTCATCTGTATATTTTTTCTTCTCATATAATCATTTTTTTCTAAAGGCATCTCATGACCAATTATAAAATGTGATATTTCAGAATTCAATATTCTTCTAAAATAATTTGACTTGGTAGGTAGTCAGTTAAATACCCAAACCAATAATTATGTTTAATAAAGGCTCATTAACCTGAACAGTCTCTAAGTTTCTACGTGAGCTATTGATATTTTCATTTAAAAAAAATGATTGTCTTCTTTTATTAATAAGAATAATTTAAAAAAAAAAAAAATTTACCCAACTTTATGTTTGACAATTTCTTGATAATCAAATATTGTTGATTGTGGTGAAGACAACTAGATTACCTCCTCCCCTGGCTTGTTTCATCTCTAAATATGCTAGAAAGCAAGCACAAATATAGCTGTAAGTTGATTTATATTACACATCCTCTTCACTGAAACGTCCATACTGAAGAAAAAACGAATTCATGGCGAGTTTATAACCTATTATTTTTTTAAAACTATTGTCCGCTGTATTTCATGCTGAAAAAGAAAAGTGAAACAAGGGAGATCACTCTAAATTCAACTATTAGCAGGTGGAAATTACATAAAAACTAAGACTGTGTGAAAACAAATTAATGTAAAAAAGAAATAGTTACTTAAAATCATATGAATATTGATGTTAGATAGGATAACTTGATGTTCGAAAACTGTGTGCAAATTATTTTAATTGTATAGGAACATTTGAAATCATAAAACTCTGTTATGAACAAATAATTGTTATGAAGAAATAGGTATTTAAAATCATTTGATTAATTATATTTGATAGGAAATTATTTATATTAGATATGAATACTTGAAACCATTAAACTGTGTTTAAATTATTGTATTAGATAGGAATACTTGAAAGCATTAAACTGTGTGCAAATTATTTGTATTAGATAGGAATACTTGAAAGCATAAAACTGTGTGCAAATTATTCGTAATAGATATGAAAACTTTAAACAATATAATTGTGTGCAAAAAAATTATTGTTTAAAAGAAATAGTTACAAAAAATCATTTTATTATTTATATTAGAGTGAAATACTTGAAAGCATAAAACTGTGTGCAAATTATTTGTATGAAATAGGAATATTTAAAACTATAAAACTGCGAACAAAATATTTGTATTAGGATTTTTAGGATTACTTGATGTTAGAAAAGTGTGTGCAAATTATTTTTATTATATAGGAACATTTGAAATCATAAAACTGTCTGTGAACAAATAATTGCTACAAAGGAATAGGTAGTTAAAATCATTTGATTAATTATATTAGATAGGAATGATTTAAACCATATAAAAGTGAGGAAATTATTTATATTAGATATGAATACTTGAAACCATTAAACTGTGTTTAAATTATTGTATTAGATAGGAATACTTGAAATTATAAGATTGTATGCAAACAAATTATTTCCATAAAGAAACAGTTACTTAAAATATTTTGATTATCAATTTTAGATGGGAATACTCGAAACCATATATCATTTGAATATGGATGTTAGATAGGATAAATTGAATTTAGAAAATTGTGTGCCCTTTATTTTTATAAGAAAATTGGAATATAAAACTGTCTATAAGCAAATAATTGTTACAAAGACATAGTTACTTAAAATCATTTGATTAATCAAATAAGATAGGAATTATTGAAACCATACAACAGTGAACAAATTATTTGTATTAGATAGGAATACTTGAAACCTTGAAACTGTGCTTGAATTATTGTATTAGATAGGAATACTTGAAAGCATAAAACTGTGTGCAAATTCTTTGTATTAGATAGGAATACTTGAAAGCATAAAACTTTGTACAAATTATTTGTATCAAATAGGAATATTGCAACATAAAAAAACTGTGTGGAAATTATATGTATCAGGTAGGAATACTTGAACCCATAAAACTGTGTGCAAACAAATTATTGTTGAAAACAAAGAGATCTTTAAATTATTTGATCCTTATTATTAAATAAAAATACTTGAAACCATATAACTAATTAATTATTGTATATATAGTTTTGCGTAAAAATAGAATGTCTTGAGGATTGCGAGTGTGTGTGTGTAAATGGGGTGGGGGGTGTAAAAAAGAAAAATCTACAACAACACGTGTGTATATTTATTGCTCTACAAAAAGACCCCGAAGTTGCAGTTGGCATATTTTACAGTGCCAGTCAACAGGGCAAAGGTTATGAATGACTTGGTGATTTCTTTGTTCTTTTTTGTCATTATTGATTGCAGTTAAAATTTACATTTAAACTTTATTTAGTCAGGTACACAATAACTGCTGTTGTTATGCAGTCACCCATCTGAATATTGAACATGTTCATCACTGCTTAACTTTGATGAACTGTAGATAAAGTAATCGGCTAAATTTCTTATTTTGAAAGAGTTCCACTTGACTCGGCTCCATAAAAAGGAAATCTATTAAAAGGGAAAAGAAAAGATAAGGGAATTTTACAATAAGTAAAAATGAAATAAAGGAAAATTAGTCTCCTTACAGTGTGCACTAATTCACATAACCTACTATCATAAAAAAAAAAGAAAAAAAGAAGCAATAGCCTATTAGTCATTTGAAGATTGGCATTATATTATATACTGGATATCACACCGCTACCTTTACATTAAATAAGCTTGGTGTTGAACACCAGCAGAAGATTAGCCAATCAGTGAAGACTAAGGCATTTATGAACAATGTCAAATAAGAAAGTCTACACTTAATGCAGCCTTGTTACTTAGAAGGTGTATCTTTGGTATCCCTCATCTACAAAGATGACATATTATGGGCCCAGAGCAGCAGCAAAACTTTTTTTGATGGTCATGAATCTCGAGCATTTTTAAGATCAGTCAGAATACTGTGAAAAGTCCTGGAGACCTGAGGACCTGCTGTCACTCATATCTTGTGAAAGACAACTTGTTAATACTACTGTTAAAATCTCACTAGGAGTTATAATAAAAATAATACCTCGTAAGCAGTTATAGCTTCAAGTAACTATTCTTAATACAAATAATTTACAGTTATATGATATTCAGCTATTTAATATGAATACTTTTCAAACATCTATTTGACCAGTAGATGTAACTCTTCATTGCCATTACTTTCAAGTCTGAGTGGACCTGGGAGTAATGGCAATGAACGGATAATCCACACTCACCAAATCTCCAGAAGTGAAGCCTCATTATCAGATTCAGTTTAGCGTCTTGTTTGTTATAGGTTTATATTCTCTGAAGTCAGAATGTTCAGCTATTACCAAAAAATGTTTTGCGTCTCAAGAATAATTAGTTTATTTACAGCTAAATATAAAATTCATTGTGAAAGTGTGTGAATTCCATAATCTTTGTCTGGCACAATATTTTAGTTGGGTGAAATTTGTCACAATTTTTCAATCTTTATTTTTTAAATGACAAAAATGTTTCCAGGTTATGTATAAAATATTATTTCACAGATTTTCTTGCATGTTCATAGGAAACAAATTTCTGGTTGAAAATATTTGAAGATTTTTACACAGACTACGCACACAGAAGATATCAAATATCACGAAACTGGCAATGGCTGGTCGCTCGCCACTGTATCCACATGGAAAAACTCTGTCAACGCCGCAGTAGGAGGGGTAGGATTACTTATAGGACCTAGAGCACTAAAAACGCTTAATAGCGTTGAGAAAATACAACTTAGAATGATGGCAGCTACATTTAACGGAAACCCCAGAGCAACAATCATCTCATGCTACAGCCCCACCAATGTTAGTGAAGAAAATGAACTAGTCACCTTCTACGATGAGTTATCCTCATTAGTGCATAGCATCCCGAAACACAACATGTTAGTCATTGGCGGAGACATGAATGCTCAAATCGGGAAAAACGGAAACAACAAATACAGCCTCCACAACACGTCAAATAGGAATGGGCAACATCTAACAGATTTCATGATAGAAAATAGATTAGCATGCCTCAATACAAACTACCAAAAAAGAGAGGGCAAACTATGGACATACACGTACGCAAACAATACTAAAGCTCAGATAGACTACGTCCTTATAAACAAGAAATGGAAGAATAGTGCATTGAATTGCGAGGCATACTCCTCTTTTGAAGGTGTGTCCACCGATCACCGAATAGTCACGGCGAAAATACGGTTAAGCCTACGAAAAAACGCCAAACGAACAGCGACCACCAAACACTATGACTGGGCCCTATTAAACAACAAAGATATAAGAGATAAATACGTATTAGAATTAAGAAACAGATTCGAAACACTACAAAAAAAGACGGAAAAAAGTACACCAAACGACGAATATGAAAATTTCATCAATGCACACTTCGAGGCAGCAGCAAAATACATTCCAACAAAAATTAAAACTAAATATAGAGTCCCATGGGAAACTTTAGCGGTGAGAGAAAAACGTGAAAACAGCCTCCAAAAACTATCGAAAAAACCCAACAAACACAAATGCCTTAAAACTAAAAACGGCACAATATCAATTAGCAGGCATATATATAAAGGAACAGACAGAATACATTCAAAATCAGATAGATAAGATTAGAGACTCGGTGGAAGATAGACAATCTAGAATAGCCTGGCAAACAATAAACGAAGTGAGCAGAAGAAAGAACACAGCCAAAGCAAAACTTAAAGCAGCAAACCAACAAGAAAGAATAAAACTGTGAAAACAGCACTTTGAAAACTTACTTGGAAACCCACCAAAAATAACGCATGAACCAATCACCAGAATAATTAGCAAACAATTAGACATTAAACTAGGACCATTCACACAAGAAGAACTCGACTCGGTTCTCAGAAAAATTAAAAATAGGAAAGCTGCAGGGCTGGACGAAATTCCCCCGGAAGTATGGAAGACCAGACAATTTGACGACATACTGCTCCGACACTGCAACGCAGTATACAATCAAAATCTGATAGATAGATGGATGAAGGGATGCATACTCCCCTTCCCTAAAAAGGGGGACCTCGGATTAGCCAAAAACTACCGAGGCATAACACTGACATCCATAGCTGCCAAAATCTACAATGCCCTACTACGAAACCGAATAGAACCCAAAATCGACAACATACTTAGAAAAAACCAAAATGGCTTCTGAAGAAATAGATCCACGACCTCACAAATACTAACCATCCGCAGAATCCTTGAAGGTGTACGGGCAAAGAACCTACAAGCGACATTAATATTTGTCGACTTTACCAAGGCTTTCGACTCCATTCACAGAGGAAAGATGGAACAAATACTACTAGCGTACGGCATACCTAAAGAAACCGTAGCGGCAATAAGGATTCTCTATAGAAACACTAAAGTAAAAGTACGATCACCGGATGGAGACACAGAATACTTTGACATTGTAGCAGGAGTACTACAAGGGGACACGCTGGCCCGTACCTCTTTATCATTTGTCTAGACTACGTACTTAGAACATCGATTGACAAAATCAAAGAGAATGGCTTCGAACTGACGAAGAAAAGAAGCAGAAGATACCCCGCAACAACAATTACCGACGCCGACTACGCCGATGACATAGCGATACTGGCAAATACACCTGACCAAGCCGAAACACTTCTGCATAGTTTGGAACGAGCAGCAGCAAGCATAGGCCTCTATGTTAATGCACACAAAACGAAATATATGTGCTATAACCAAACGGGGGACATCTCCACTCTTGAAGGAACCCCTCTTGAACTAGTAGACAAATTCACGTACCTAGGAAGCAGCGTTGAATCAACCGAAAAGGACATCGAAACGAGGTTAACGAAAGCATGGACAGCTATCAATAGGCTATCGATTATATGGAAATCAGACCTAACCGATAAAATGAAACGCAGTTTCTTCCAGGCAGCGGTAACATAGATACTGCTATATGGATGCACTACATGGACACTAACAAAACTGCCGGAGAAGAAACTAGATGGCAATTACACAAGAATGCTGCGTGCAATCCTGAACAGGTCCTGGCAGCAACACCCCACAAGACACCAACTGTATGGCCACCTGCCCCCTATCACGAAAACTATTCAAGTTAGAAGAACCAGACATGCAGGACACTGCTGGAGAAGCAGAGATAAACTCATAAGAGATGTACTCTTATGGACCCCCACACATGGCCGTGCAAAAGCAGTACGACCAGCACGAACATACATTCAGCAGCTATGTGAGGATACAGGATGTTGTCCTGAAGACCTACCTAGGGCGATGAACAATAGGGAGGAGTGGCGAGAGAGGGTCAGGGATATCCGTGCTGCCAGCACGATATGATGATGATGACGATGATCTTAATGCATTGTCTGAAAAAGATTACAAAACCAGGAAGTATTATGAGATTACGACTGCAAGAGTTGCTTCCCTTTTAAACAGTGAGAAAATGTTCAAAGTGAATAGAAATGAATATTTGTTCAGTAAATGCAATCTCTAATTGAAATAAAATTTTAAACTCCACCTTGTTGACAGAACTTAAAATATGCTGCCAGTATATCTCACAAAGGGGTAAACCGCCCCCCCCCAAGGTGTCCTGTATATATGACACTAGACTACATCTAGTGGTGAGTCTCCAGTTCCACAGATCTGTGGAGTACTGGTTTGTTTCATTATTGCCTGGTCCACTTTAGACTCAGAGTAGTGATATCCGTTAGGGTTCCATCCATGAACTAAATAGATCTATTCAAAAATAATTTGTATCCCATAGGAATACTTCCCGTCATCTAACTAAATTATTCATATTAGGAAAAAGTTAGAATTGTATCATAAAACTGTGTCCAAAGTATTTGTATAAGATAAGAATAGTTGATACCATAAAACTGTGTGAAAATTATGCTATTTCCTAACCTCCATGTGGAAATCAAAATTAAATGGGTTGATATGCCCTTAAAAACCAATTAATCTTCAAATGTTTACTATGAATTATTATTAGTTACTTAGAAACCATTAAACTGTATGCAAATTATTTATATTACATTGGACTACTTGAAACACTGAACTTGTGTGTAAACAAATTATTGTTATAAAGAAATAGTAACTTAAATTATTTGATCAGTAATATTAGATAGGAATACTTGAAACCATACAACTTTTTGCAAATTGTTTGTATTAGATAAAAATACTTGAAACCATAAAACTCTGTGCAAACAAAATATGGTTCTTAAAAATTATTGTTACCTAAAATCAATTAATCATGTTTATAAGGTTTTATTTTTTCCTATCTAATATAATTATATCGTTTCAAGAATTCATATCTTTTAATAATGATCAAATAATTTAAATATCTATTTCTTATTGAAAATTATTTTTTGCACACAATTATATGGTTTTACATTTTCCTATCTAATACAAATTATTTGCACAAGATTTTATTCTTTAAAGAAATACTTACTAAAAATCCTTTGATTATTAATATTACATAGGAATACTTGAAACTAAATAACATTGTGCAAATTATTTGTATTGGATACAAATACTTGAAACCATAAAACTCTGTGCAAACAAATTAATGTTAAAAAGAAATAGTTACTTAAAATCATTTGAATATTGATGTTTGATAGGATTACTTGAAGTTAAAAAACTGTGTACAACTTATTTTAATTATATAGGAACATTCGAAACTATAAAACTGTCTGTAAACAAATAATTATTTCAAAGAAATAGTTACTTAAAATCAATTGATTATATTTGATAGAAATACTTCAAACCATAAAAAACTGTGTGGAAATTATATGTATGAAATAGGAATACTTGAACCCATAAAACTATGTGCAAACAAATTATTGTCGAAAAGAAAGAGATCTTTAAATTATTTGATCCTTATTATTGAATAAAAATACTTGAAACCATATAACTAATTAATTATATTAGATAGGAATATATGAAACCATATAAGAGTGTGTAAATTATTTTATTTGATAGGAATACTTGAAAGTATGAAAATATGTAGAAATGATTGTTAAAAACAAATCATTACTTCAAATCACTTGTTTCTTAGAATCCTCTAATTAATAATATTCGAAATGCAATTAAAAGCATAAAACTATATGAAAATAAATTATTGTTTAAAAAGAAATGCTAACTTAGAATCATCTAATTATTAATATTCAAAATGCAATTAAAATCATAAAACTATGTGCAAATAAATTATTGTTTAAAAAGAAATGCTAACTTAAAATCATCTAATTATTAATATTCGAAACTAAAACCTTAAATTGTTCAGTCTGCTTGGGCTGTTGAATACACTGACTGCACCTCTGCAGAGGGGTAAGACCCCCCAATGAGTGTACTGGATATGACACTAAACAATTTGATGGTGAAGTTCCAATGATTCTGTAGCTTTGGGGAATGCGGACCACCCCTTCATTGCCATTGCTCCTGGGTCCACGCTGGCCCGGAATGGTAGCACCTGGTAGGGCCCTATCTATGGTTTAAATATAACTAACTGCATACTTATGCTTGACTGAATTGTTTGAATTAGAACACTTTGACTAAACTGAATACATTGAAACCATTACTCGTTTAATTTTTCACGAAATTTTAAACTTTACTTTTACACAAATAATAAGTTTAATTCTTAACAATTTAAAATTTCATTTTTAAAGTAGTAATAAGTTTAATTTTGAACTATTTGAAAATCAATTTTTTGAACAATTAGAATATTTTTTATTGGAGTAATAAGTTTAATTCTCAACTTTCTAAAACTTTCCAAAGTAGTCATAAGTAAAATTTTAAACTTTAAAAAAATATTTTATAATTCAATTTTATCAGTGGTTTAAAAATTCTACTACTAGAACAGTCATTTAAGATTTTTAACTGTTTTATTTTTAAATATTTTTTTTGAAAAAACACTCACCTAAAAAAAACAACAAAGAAACAAAAAAAACGAGCCCCTCCTAAAAAGAAATAATTTATTTTTACTATTATTTATTTGCTTTTTATTTATTTATTTTTTTTTTTCAAGAAATAAGTGAGGCTGACCTTAAGGAGATTTCACTGGTCACACATTGACACACGTCGATTGGTTGACTAATGGCATGTCAACCCATGCAGTCATTTGTTTTTCTACAATTATATAATTTCAATTGACTAATAATAATAACCATTAGAAAATAATTATACCTCAAAGTAGCTTTTCTTAATGTCGGCTATCAAGTATTCCGATCAAATAGAAATTTTAAACAGATCTATTTAACTCACAGTTCATTCATAAATGTGGGTAAGACCTTGTCGGTTGACGTCATGTGTTCTCAACTAAGGATAGTAATTTACAAAGCTCTTTGCTTCGATGTGGCACAAGGCCGAATGAATGGGGCGCCCAATGAGACTCGAACTCACTCGTGTAGGTTCGCTAGTCTAGCTTGCTAACCGTTACACCACCAGAGGCACCCTTCTCATCTAAGGATATTAGGTTTGAATGACCGGAACTACGATATGAGTTATTTTCTATCAAATATTCTTATCTAACTGAAATAATTTACATCGTATACTGTCTTTAGTATTTAAACTCCTTGATCAGGGCAATGTTGGAAATTAAATCCCAGTCTAACAAGAACCAATCATATATCAATTAAAGCACGTTTATTTATCTCCCTCTTTCAATATTAAAGATTATAGCAGCACTCCATGTTTGAACAAACCCACGAGTTAAAATCTGTTCTGAATGTTATCATTAACTATAGTAAAATATATGAAAACGATTTAAAAAAAAAAAAAAAAGACCACGTCTCATGATAAACTTGGTTTTTGTGTTTGTGTTTTATAAGCGTGTTCAGATATACATCAGAATATTTTCTTTTTTTTTTTGTGCGTGTGTGTGTGTGTTTGAAAATAAAATAGATCATAAATAATTATTTTTAAACTGAATGATTTTATATACTTTTTTAATTCCATAAAATTAAATATTCTTATGTCTATGTGTGTTCAGCATTATGCCCAAAATAGGAGACTAAAATAAAACAATTTAAGGTTATTTTAGATTAGATCATTATGTTAAATTTGTTTTCTTCATATTATTTTTTATGTAGGTTTCATTTTCATTAAAAAATCTCAGGAAGAATGAAAACTCGAAAAAATCTATTTTTTTGAACTATTAGAATATTTTTTTAATGGAGTAATAAGTTTAATTCTCAACTATTTAAAACTTTTCAAAGATGTCACCAGTATAATTTTAAACTTTAAAAAAATTATATGGTATCAGGTATTCTAATCAATCCGAAATAATTTACATCGTCTCCTGTCTTTAGTATTTATACCCCTTAAAAAGGCGAAATAGTAAAAAAATTCTAATTTCAAAAAGATTTTCTTAATACAAATAATTCACCGTTGTCGGCTGTCAAAGTTACATAGTAGCCCGCCATGTTTGAACCAACCCAATTTTTAATAAATTTAAAACATTTAAATTCCTCAAAAGTTGAAAATTCAGGTTGGGAAAATTTAAAAAATGTTGTTATTGAAATATTTAAGGCCAACTGCCGAAAAAACTCAACTTTTTTCAGTATATAATATCCTATGAAAAATTGTTTATTTTGTATTTAGTCTTAAAAAAGGGAAATCAGTAGGTTAACATAGTTTTCATATGTACAATTAATAAAAATCAATTAAATAATTTTTAATAAATTATTCTTAATTCATAATTAATAACAATAAAAGTAAAAACACGTGTTCCATCGAAAAAGCAAATAACCTTGCCTGTTTAAAAATAATATTTTGGAAAATTCATCTTGTCTACTGGTTTTTAAAAAAGTATTCTCTTGTCAAATTGAATATTATAGGTATAAGCACGTTTTCTAATAAAAAATAACCTGGCCCATTTAAAAATAATATTTTGGAAAATTCATCACGTCTGCTGCTTTTTACAAAAATCCCTAAGTTTAACTGATGCATTTTAAAATTCATTTATTTATAAATAACACTAAAAAATTTTATTAAAATCTGATAATTTCCAAAGTTGTGGTGATTTTTGGCATCGAATCTGCTAAAAATGTATTTATTAACATTAAACCAGATTTGATGTATGTTTTTAAAACTATTTCATGTGTTAACTTCAAACAGCTTTTTATAATCCTAATCTATCATTTAAATCTAATTCACCGGTATAACTATTTTATTTATTATAAACATTATAAGTTTTTTAATTGTTTTATTCATTTCTTTGTTTTTTACTTCTGTTTTTATTTATACAGGGAAAACTATGAAAGTTGAATAATTTTGTTGTTTATGGATTTTGAAGAAAAGAAGAAAACTTCCCTAAAAACATTTTAACAGTAATTTAAAAAAAAATCTAAATGCATGATCTAAATGAATAAATAAAATAAATTATAATTCATTATTTTTAAACTGAAGGATGACATATATATATATATATATGTTTAATTGCATAAAATTAAATATTCTTATGTCTATGTGTGTTCAGTATTATGCACAGAAAAGGAGACTAAAATAAAACAATTTAATGTTATTATACATTTCTACAAACGACTCACAATTAGACTTGAAAGCTTTTTTTTTTTCTTATCATAGCTATTAACAACAAGAAACTGTTTACCTTTCCAATTAACCTTTTTTTTCTTTGTTTAGTTGTTGTAGATAACGCATGCATGTACGTGTGATGGGGTCTATAGGAGAAATACGCTTATAAGTTATAAAATAATCAAATTTCAATTTGAGAAATAAATATATATAATTTCATAAAAGATAGAAAACACGAAAATAGTTTCTGATTTTTTTTTCTAAATTCTAGTTTTTTTCTGCAAACAACCTGCGAGATACCAACCATTTTTTAATATGGCTGTCATCAAATAACATCATGATGTCGCGCCTTGAGCATGGATATTCCTGACCCTCTCTCACCGCTTCTCCCTATCGACCATTGCTTCCAACCTGTCTTCAAGTTTATATCCTGTATTGGCACAAAGCTCCTGTATGTAAGTTAGAGCTGGTCATCCTGCCTTTGCTCATCCATGTGAAGGGGTCCACAGGAGTACATCACTTATGAGCTGGTCCCTACTTCTCCAGCATGTCTGGTTCATCTAATTTTGATAGTTTCCATGATGGGTGGTAAGTGGCCGTACAGCTGCTGCTTTGTGGGGAGTTGCCACCAGGACTTATTCAATATTGAAAGAGTCAGAAAAATAAAAGCAGAGAGTATACAGCCAGTACAATACTAGACAAAACAGTGTAAAAATGTTGTTGAAGGCAAAATATGAAACCCAATCCTCGGAAATCAGACAAGTCATGATAATAAATCTGATAAAAATCTGATGCTATTTTCGTGTTTTCCATCTTTTATAAAATTCATTAAATTAAAAATTGATAATTTTATAAGAAAAAAAAACAAAAACAACGTATCCTCACGTTGTTCAAACTCCTTCTTCTACTCGTCATCTATCAGCCGATCAATGTTGAGTTTATACAAACTTCGCTTATTTTCCTTAGATGCTCTCATGTCGAGTTTTCATTCTTCCTGAGATTTTTTAATGAAAAGGAAACCTACATAAAAATATTATGAAGAAAACAAATTTAACATAATAATCTAATCTAAAATAACCTTAAATTGTTTTATTTTAGTCTCCTTGGCCCGGGAGACCTGGGTTCAATCCCAGGTCGAGTCATACCAAAGACTTTAAAAATGGAACTTGATACCACCTTGCTTAACACTCAGCATTATAAGGTACGGTTCAAGGGTAAAGTGGAGCAATCCAGGGAATGGAGTAGCGCCCTCCCCTGCACCTTGGTGTAGTAGCTATCGAAAAGGGAGCCTTCGGGTCACCCTCGACTATGGTCGCTAACTTTACTTAACTTTATTTTATGCATAATACTGAACACACACAGACATAAAAATATTTAATTTTAAGCAATTAAAAAAGTATATAACATCATTCAGTTTAAAAATAATTAATTATAATCTATTTTATTTATTCATTTATTAGATCATATATTTAGATTTTTTTAAAATCCTGTTTTTACAGAAGTTTACTTCTTTTCTTTAAAATCCATAAACAGCAAAATTATTAAGAGTTTAAAATCTTATGACTACTTTGAAAAGTTTAAAATAGTTGAGAATTAAACTTATTACTCCATTAAAAAAATTTTAATAGTTTAAAAAATAGATTTTCAAATAGTTCAAAATTAAACTTATTACAACTTTAAAAATGAAATTTTTAATTGTTAAGAATTAAACTAATTACTTGTGTAAAAGTAAAGTTTAAAATTAAGTGAAAAATTAAATGAGTAACGGCTTCAAATTTTTCTAAAGTAAGACGAATTACATCAACAATGTTTAAAAATAAAATTCAATTTTTAAAATATTATGTTTAAACTTATTTAAAGAACTATCATAGCTTAAAAAGTA
This sequence comes from Sepioteuthis lessoniana, assembly GCA_963585895.1. Lineage (NCBI taxonomy): Eukaryota > Metazoa > Mollusca > Cephalopoda > Myopsida > Loliginidae > Sepioteuthis > Sepioteuthis lessoniana. The sequence continues at coordinate 39,826 of CAUZXS010004733.1, read as the reverse complement.
TGAAAATGACGATTTTCTCAGTAATTTCCTTTTGTGTGATAGCAATAGTCCAATTAGAGTGATCTCCCTTTAACTACTTTTTTCTAAAGCGGGAAGATATTCAGATGGCTATACTTTAAAAAAAAATATAGGTTATAAACTCGCCCTGACGAAGAAGAGTGGGTAAAATAGCCTGCTCAATGTACTCTTCATAAAAAGCTCCATTAAATGTGTATTTGTGGACCAGCATGTGTCTTCTCAGGGTGTTAGCTGCTTTGCCAAGAAAATTCTTCATGTCTACTGGTTTTTAAAAAATCATTCTCTTGTCAAATTGAATATTAATTCTAAAAGCACGTGTTCTATTAAAAAAAAACAAACAAAAGCTTGCCTGTTTAAAAATAATATTTTGGGAAATTCATCACGTCTGTTGGTTTTTAAAAAACGATTCTCTCGTCAAATTGAATATTATAGGTATAAGCAAGCGTTCTAATAAAAAATAACCCGGCCTGTTTAAAAATAATATTTTGAAAAATTCGTCACGTCTACTGGTTTGTTAAAAAATATTCTCTTGTCAAATTGAATATTATAGGTATAAGCACACGTTCTAATAATAAAAAAAAATAACCCTTCCTGTTTAAAAATATTTTGGAAAATTAATCACGTCTGCTGGTTTTTAAAAAATATTTTCTAGTCAAATTGAATATTAAGTGTAAATGCACGTGTTCTATTTAAAAACAAATAACCTTGCCTGTTTAAAATAATATTTTGGGAAATTCATCATGTCTGCTGGTTTTTAAAAAAATATTCTTTAGTCAAATTGAATATTATAGGTATAAGCACGTTTTCTAATAAGATATGACATATTCGTCGTCTTAAACCGCAACCAGCACACCTATCTCACATACCACCACTGTATCACACTCACCAAAACACTCAGGATACATCGTCTTCACCCCCTTTTGAGTCGCATAATCTCACACAGAAGTCCATATCGAACAATATACCCTCACAACCACCAAAAAATGAAACAAAACGAATGCCTATAAGACTAACACGTGGACAAATTCCCGCACGTTTTAAAGATTTTATCATGCAGTAGATCCTTCCTACACACATTTCCTCATACATACATTATAAATCAGAACAAGATCTGGGGGATCCTTGTTATAGTAAAATACATCAAATCTCTTCTGATTCATCCACTTAATCCTTCACACACCTAACTACTAAAACACACAAAACACAGACCCACAGTCATCGACACTGTAGAAGAAAATAACAGCTACTGGATGTTGACCCAACAAAGGTCAGTGTCAAACTGAGAAAAGCATGGCTTCTGTGTATAGTCTATCCAAAATCCCCAGAAAATTCTGTAATAAAAAAAAATAAAAAAAAAAAAAAAAAGTCTATTTTTCAACCAATCATTTTCTTCCACAAGTAGTATTTTCTGGAGCTGGTGTTTGAAGTCAGGAACATATAAATAGGCTAAGCAGAGATCACACAGGCAGTTGAATCACGGACCGTGCTTAAAGCGTCACCAAACAACACCGCCCAACCAGATCAAAGCAACCGCCTGTTGCCAAATAGATACCCCCCCCCGTCAGTCAACCAGATATTATTTATATAATTTACTCAATAAATAAAATAAACTAAATCTTCTTGTCAGTCTTATTTTTTTTGCAAACACACGCTTGTATTGAACAAAAATAACCTTGCCTGTTTAAAAATAATAAATTGGAAAATTCATCATGTCTGCTGGTTTTTTAAAAAATTATTCTCTTATCAAATTGAATATTAAAAGTGGAAGCACGTGTTCTATAAAAAAAAAAAAAAATAACCTTAATGCTTAATGCACATTCATCAGATTTGCTGTGTTTTTTTTTTTTTTCAAATCATCCTCTTGTCAAATTGAATATTAAAACTAAAAGCACGTGTTCTATTAAAAAAATAACCTTACCTGTTTTAAAATAATATATTGGAAAATTCATCAAGTCTACTGGTTTTTAAAAAAATATTCTCATGTCAAATTGAATATTAAAACTAAAAGCATATGTTCTATTAAAAAAATAACCTTACCTGTTTTAAAATAATATATTGGAAAATTCATCAAGTCTACTGGTTTTTAAAAAAATATTCTCATGTCAAATTGAATATTAAAACTAAAAGCATATGTTCTATTAAAAAAATAACCTTACCTGTTTTAAAATAATATATTGGAAAATTCATCAAGTCTACTGGTTTTTAAAAAAATATTCTCATGTCAAATTGAATATTAAAACTAAAAGCATATGTTCTATTAAAAAAATAACCTTACCTGTTTTAAAATAATATATTGGAAAATTCATCAAGTCTACTGGTTTTTAAAAAAATATTCTCATGTCAAATTGAATATTAAAACTAAAAGCATATGTTGTATTAAAAAAAAAATTCCCTGACCAGTTTAAAAAAATATATTGGAAAATTCATCAAGTCTACTGGTTTTTAAAAAAATATTCTTTTGTCAAATTGATTACTAAAAGCAAAAGCAAGCGTATGTATATATATATATATATATATATATATATATATATATTATTCAACAAGGCAGTCAAGTATGAAAATTTAAAATGACTCGCAATTAGATTTGAAAGCTTTTTTTTTTATCATAGGTGTTAATGGCTTAACACTGTTCACCTTTCTTCCTGTAGGAAATCATTTACTCATATTGAAAATAAATCACCAAAATTCAGATAATTATCCAATTTTAATAATATTTTCAGTATTCATTTCTTAATGAATGAAATTTGTGGTGGGTTCATTAGCACATATGTTTGATTTATTATGTCCCGTACGCATGTAAATGTTTTCAGAATATTTTTCAGTGAAATATCAACGGTATTATGTCCTGCTACTAGCTTGGATTTCCTTGACTCTCTGTCACCAATCGTGCAATATCCACAACAGGCAAATCATTGACCAACTGGCTAGCCAACTAAACTGACCTGAGCTAAGTTAAAATGTTGGTGCATTAAGTTCTATTTTAAGATTAAAAAAATAGAAAAGTTAATGAAGGAAAAAAAAAAAATCTGATAGATATTCCAAATTTAATAAAACTTGAGTATTTAAAAATTTTAGCATATATTGATGCTTCTTTTGCTAATTTAATAGATAGGGGATCTTAATGATGCTATTATGGGGTTTCAAGGTAATTTATTTTTTTGTTGTTTGTTATCTGACTCCATTCTGGGTTACTCTATTCTTAGCCCATGTTATCTTGCTGGTTTAACATCATTGATATGAAAGCTGTAAAGGAATTAAATGAAAGAAGACAGGAAGAGAAGAAGCCAAGATATTTTCTATTTTTTGCCTTTATTTCTGGTTTCAACAACCATTCAGTGGGTGAGGAAATTTTTTCTGAATACAAATGAAATAGTTGCATCATCCAGTCAAGGTTTTAAAATGTGTTAGTTGTTCTTGGGTATATATGTCCACATTTGGTGTTCAAGGTGTTAACAATGTGTTAGACGCTTTTGGAAAGATGTGTCCATTATTCAGTGTTTTCAATTATAGTTGTTAAGTCCATTCATTATATGATGTTTCAGTTGTGATTTTGATGAGTCTATTATTTGGTATTTTTTGTTGTGGGTCATTGATGAAAGAGACGGCAGCTAGTAGCATAAAGGTTAGTCAATGCGTCGTCTAAAGACAGACATATGACACCTTCCACAAGTAGCAAGAAAGATTTTAGGTGTTTTATCACTCTGCTGGTCACTGCTGAAAAAGAACAGGCTTCTTTCTTTTGCTAAGTGGGTTCCTTCTTTGCGCATACGTCACCCCTTTTCTTGTCAGGGGCTTCTGGGAGTTTCTGCTTTTTTTTAATATTTGTTTTTAATTTAATTTTAATTTTCTTTTTCTATACATCACATATGTCCTCACCAAAATAGCGGAGATATTTCCGGGATATGCTAGAAGGGAACAGAAAAAAAAATGTCTCTAATATGGTGTATGTGTGTGTGCGTTGTTTGGTGTGGTTTTGGTTCCTTTTAATTTCTTTCTTTCTTCCTTCCTTCCTTTTTACTGTATCCTGGCATTTTTTTCTTTTTTACATAAGACTGAATTGATTTTTAACTGTCCTATTTTTTAGGAGGATTATTTATCAAATTCTTTATCTTACTGGCAAATTTTACTCAACTTTTTTTGGTCATTTCTGCTTATTTTTTGTTTGTTTGTTTTGTTAAGATGGCTGGAAACATAACATTTTTGTGTGAGTGTATTTTCCCACTGTATCCAGGTTTTTTTTTTTTTTTTTTTTTTTTTAAGAAGACTGAATTGACAGTGATTCTCCATACATTTTTGGAGGGCCATTTATCAAGTTTTTTTTTTTTTTAATCTTCTTGGCAGTTTTTTAAAAATTTACTTATTCTCTTAAGGGTGGCTGGAAACAAGGACTCTTTGGGTAGGACATATTTTATGTTTGTTTTTTTTATTTTTCGAGAAGAGAATTATGCCCTTTTTTTTTTCAACACGTGGTCTTGTCTTTCTTTACCCTTCTGTTTTTCCATATTTTCTCTCTCTATCTTTACTTCAACTCCTTTTTCTTTAATTTTTCGAAAAGAGAATTATGGTCATGAATAAAAGGAATACTATTTGACTCTTTAATGTTTTTGCTTTTAGGTGATTTTTTTACATCATATTTTTTTACTTTCCATTTTTTTTTATTGTTTTGTTGTATTCGCTCGTTTCATAGCCAAATGCTACTTGCAAATATATGGCAAGGATTATTAAGAAACTTTTGCCCCGATGACAAATATCGTTTCCATAAGGTTACTACTGCAGATGGCAGTCCAGTATGACTTGCTAATTCATCATGTGGATGTTAAGAGTGCATATTTAAGGCATTTAAATTTAGACTATGAAATATATGTTGAGCTGCCAGAAGGCTTTAAAAGGTAAGAATGGGAATTATATTTGGAAACTTAAAAAATCCTTATATGGGTTAAAACAAAGCAGTCAAACTTGGAGAAAAACATTTCATATTTATTTAACTACACAATATTTCGTCCAGTCACCAGTGGACCCCTGCACATATGTTCAAGATGTTCACAATAAAATATCCATCATTTTATTATGGGTAGACGATATATTAATAGCTTCAAAATCTGAGGCACACCTTATACAAATTAAGACTGAACTCTAGATTCAAAATGACTGATGGGAAATTTTCCGAGTTTTTAGAAATATAATTTGAATGTGAAAATAATTCTATCAAAATTAATCAATCTAGATATTGAGAAAATATTATCAATGTTCGGCATGGCAAATTGCAAACCACACTCAACTCTATGTGAAATGGATATAACGAAACCTAATGACAAAGTCAATTTAATAGATAGCAAACTTTATTGTGAAATATTTAAATAATTGTTGCAACAAGACCAGACCTTTTTTATATAGTTACTAGATTGTCTCAAGACCTAGCAAAACCAAATTCTTTCCCTTTAACGAAAGGAAAACACATCTTACGTTATTTAAAAGGCACAATCAATCAGTCACTAATATTTAAGAAATCAAAGAAACCCTTGAAATATAAACGATTTTTGTGACTCGGATTCGGCTAAGTTGAGTGACAGGAAAAGCATGAGCGGATTTTGCTTTAGATTGGCAGAAAATAACCCAATGATTTCATGGAAATCTAAAAAGCAGAATTCAGTCGCCTTGTCAATATGCAAAGTGGAATTTATTGTTATTTCATTAGCAAGCCAAGAAGCCCTATATCTTAGAGCACTATTGAGAACTATGACCGAACTTGAATCACTTAAAAACTCAACAACTATTCATTGTGATAATCAGTTCAGTATTGTTTTTGCAAAAAACCCAGTCATTCATCAAAGATCGAAACATACTGATATAAAATTTCCCTTTATATGTGATGACATAAATAGAGGGTCCATTCTTTTAGAATATATTGAAACAGAGAAAAATGTAGCCGACATGTTCCCGAAGCCAATGACGGGAATAAAATTAAACACTTTCAGAAAGATTATAGTAGGTAATTGATTTTTAACTTAGTAAATTAGGCGTTGTTAGCCTGGTCGACTGGAGCAGAAGAATACATTGACTGTATCTCAGCAAGGGGGTAAAACTCCCCCAAATGAGTGTCTGGGATATGACAATAAACCATTTAATTAATCCTAACCAAAATAAATAAATAAATCACTAAGTGTTTTTGTCTCAACTAAACAAAAATTGTATTAATACTAATAATTAACCCCCCACCAAATCAACAAAAAACAAAATTATCCACATTTTTTAAATCTTAATATGTATTTCTTTTAAATGTGGAAGATTCCATCTTATACCCCTAAAACAGTGGTGGGGGGCATGTCGGATTGTTTGGGAGAGACCTACACATGGCATATCGGCTGCCTACAAATTGTCAGCAAATATTTTTAAGCTCACAGGTCAATACCAGCAGTAGACTAGCCAATCAGTGAAGACTAAGGCATATAGGAACAATGGTAAATTACAGAGTCTAGCCTTAATACAGCCTTGTTACTTAGGTGTATCTTTTGTATTGCTCAAACAGGATGGCTACCAGAATTCCAATAAATGCCAAATCTATTTTTAAACATATAAACAGTTCTATTTCAACAATTTGGTTTAGCATAAGTCCACAGTTTATTTCTATTTAAAAACAGTTCTATTTCAAACAGTTCAGTTTAGCATAAGTATGCAGTTTAAATGTCAAAAACTGTTCTACTCTCAGCAATTCAGTTTAGTATAAATACTCATTTTAGTTTAATTTGATCCATAGATAGGACCCTATCAGGTGCTACTACTCCGGGCTGGAGTGAACTTGGGATCGATGGTGATGAAAGAGTACTCTGCATTCCCCAAAGCTCCAGTATTACTGGAGTCTCACCATCAGATTGTTTAGTGTCATATATCCAGGACACTCATCAGAGGAGTCTTACCACTCTGCAGAGATGCAGTTGGTGTATTCTGCAGCCCCAGCTGACTGGGCCAAAATATTAAAAGGGACTTATTTTCTTTCATATTAATTTATAGTTGTTTTTTATTGTATCTGGGACCAGATAGATATTAATAATCTGAGACAAATCGATATAAAAAGGTCCAGATAGATATATGGTTCAATACACAAACAACATGATTCAATGTTTTTTTTTGTTACTTTTTTTTTTTTTTTTTTTAATGTGAACTAGTTTTGAAACTAGTTGACAAGGTCACCTACATAGGGAGCAGTGTCTCATCAACTGGGACTGACATCAACACACAACTAACAAAGGCATGGACAGCTTTCGATAGGCTATCGGTCATATGGAAGTCAGACCTGACTGATAAAATGAAACGCAGTTTCTTCCAAGCAGTGGTCATGTTGATACTGCTATATGGATGCCCTACATGGACGCTAACTAAACGGATGGAGAAAAAGCTAGACGGCAACTACACAAGAATGCTGCAAGCAATATTGAACAAGTCCTGGAGGCAACACCCCACAAAGCAGCAGCTATACGGCCACCTACCTCCCATCACAAAAACTATCCAAGTTAGACGAACCAGACATGCAGGACACTGCTGGAGAAGCAGGGACAAGCTTATAAGTGATGTTCTCCTATGGACCCCCTCACATGGCCGAGCAAAAGCAGGACGACTAGCTCGAACATATATACAGCAGCCCTGTGAGGATACGGGATATAGCCATGGGGACCTGCCAGAAGCAATGAATGATAGGGAGAAGTGGCGAGAGAGGGTCAGGGATATCCGTGCTGGTGACACGATAAGATGATGATAATGGGAACTATTCACTCTATATACTTGTGCACAGGCTGAACACCAATTTATCGTAATGATATAATTTAGTACCATTCTTTTTTTTTTTTTTTTTTAAGAAAGAAAAATAAAAAGGGAGGTAAAAATACCTTCTATTATCTTTAAAATTCAACTTTATTTCAAAATTATACTATGTAACAAATTTTTAATTTTTTCTAAAGATAATGTCAGATTTAATATGATCAACAAATGTGAAAACAAAAGAAGCAACTTTCTTTTAAAAATAAAGAGCTGTTCAAATGGCAGGAGCCTTTTTGTGGGTGCATTTAAAAATATAAAAAAGAAATATGGTTATATGTGATTCCTTAAAGATGCAAATAATGTGGCCAATGAAAAAAAAGAAAAAAAAAAAAAGAAAAAAAGAAAAAAAAAAAAGAAAAAAAAAAAAGAAAATGGAGAAAGCTTTTTTAAGCATATAAGACTCTGGTTTATATACAATGATATTTACAACCTTGCAAAAATGGCAAGCTTGAAATTTAGATGATTGAACAATTTAAAAAAAAAAAAAAAAAATTTAAATAGTTCATCCAATCAGACCAGCTTAAAAAAATGAAAAATCACGTTAAAAAGATATGCTAGCTTTTTTTTGTTTTCTGGTCTGATCCAGAGCAATTGTCGTACTTTGACTGGTCTATAGGAACTGCATGCTTAAAATGTCTGTATTTAGAAAGACATTTGCGATAAGCAAATCTCAAAATGGTTATCCAGAAGATGAAAGAGACAGCATAGAAAGCGGAGCTGGCCATCTTCATAAGTTGGGGAATGTGAGACATATTTAAATAACAGTAAAACAGATAAGTGCCGACCACAATACGAACATAGGTGAAAACCAAGACAAAAGCAACATCAACAATATTGCCAACAATGCTTTCATAATAGCCAGATTTCTTAAGGAACCAACGAAATTGCAGAAGAGGATTCGTGACTTCTGACCCAAAAATGGTTGCAACTACTTCTGTGCCATAGAAACCAGTGAGTAGGCTAATTCCAAGGGTGAATATAGAGATGAAATGATGAGATAGCATAGCAAGACCTAAAGAAAAAAAAAAAGTATTGTTAATAGACATATATATATATATAGATATACACACATATAAAAAGAATAGAAAGAGGTAAAATGATGTGAAAAAAAGAAAAAGGATGAAAGAAAATGAGAAGAAGAAAGATAGAGAAGGTAAAAAGGAAAAAAAAGGATGAAAGAAAGTGAGAAAAAAAAAGGAGATGAGAGAGAGAGAGAGAGAAAAAGCGTGAAAGAGAAAAAAAAAAAAAGAGAAAGGAAAAGGAAATAGAAAGAAAAAGGTGCAAGAAAGAGAAAAATGAGAAAGAAAAAATGTGAAGAAAGCGAAAGAAAGAATCCAAAATATCAGGAAGAAATGCAAAGTAGAAAGAGAGAGAGAGAGAATCTAAATTCTTAAGTCTGTGAAAGCTTTTCTAACTTCAATGCAGGTTTTTTTTACGAAATCAACAAAGACAATCATATATATATATATATATATATATATATACACACACACACACAAAGATTATATAGGGTGAATTTTGCAATATAATGACTCCTATTTCACACTGGAAAAAAAAACAAACTTTGCTTTATTTTTCATTCGTTAAAATATTTTTCCCATAAAAAAAAAAAAAAAAAGCTTTTGTATTCTGTCAGTATAAAAATCTTTGAACAGAGTTATTAGGTATTTGTTCACGATGCTCTTCATTTCATCACATGAAAACTTTGCCCCAACTAGAAACTCTTTGAAGGTGGGGATTATCAAACAAATGATAATCAGAAAGAGAGCTAGATCTGGATTGTAAAGGAAAGTGGTGGCTGTTCCCAACCACACTTTGGAAACCCAAAGACAAGTGACTTTATCAAAGGCAAGGACATCATACACAATTTTATAAGCTGTACCCACAAAAATTCCCAATTGTTCAGAAATGTTGTCAATTGTAACTCTTTTATTAGACAAAATAAGCACATTAACTGAATCTACCATATCAGGTGTGCTTCATCATTGAAGGCCTGCCTGGCCTAGTCTGTCTTCATCTTAAGTACTTTTTTGATCTCCTTTAAACTATTTAGTTCATTCGTAAATTTTTTTTGACTAAAACATACTTCACATGATTTGCACTTATCCACAAAAACTTTGATGACAGACCTCTGTTCAAGATTGGAGCACTCTGATTTGCCATTATTTTGAATAGCCTCAAAAACAAATATTTTTCTGAGATTAAAATAATTTTTGTTATTAACCAATTTCAAACAATGAAAAGTTCACATTTATGGAAAAGAATTCTTAAAAAACAATTATTATTTATCTTTTAAAAAAACTTTTATTCATTGAATGACACAGTATATACATTGTATGCCTTCAAGTAATTAACTAAATTTTAGCAATGAAAAAGTAATTTCATGAGACATTGCATGAAATCAACTTTTAATTATGCTGGCTTCCAAAAATATTTCTTCAACATTTAATAACAAAAGAGAACACATTCAAACACTTATACTTACAAAACTACTGTAATACAATCAAAATCAAATCCAATACCATAAATAAACAAATTACTGTAATACAATCAAAACCTATGTAATACTACAAATATACAATGTAGTCTAGACTTTGATATAGCTTACCATGTTTATAGGATATCATAAACCCTACCACCAATAAATAATATTTGTACATATATGCACATGTTATGAATTGTACACAATGTTAAGAAAAAAAAACTATCTTAACTAGTAGCCTCTGTTTAGATATAGGCTACATGGTGGGACATTTGGGATCAAAGTTATAGCAAGTTAAGTTTTGATGTTTCAAAAACATATCTCAAGTAAGGAATGATCCCTTGTGAGAATGTGTGTGTATATATTTATATATTTATACACACACACACACACACTCTCACAAGGGATCATTCCTTACTTGATATAGGGATCATTCCATATATATATATATATATATATATATATATATATATATATATATATATATATATGATAAAAATAAGTGGAAAAGTGGATAAATCAGACTAAGTCAGAAGAAGTTCTATGAATAAAGAGCAAAATATTACCACTAAAGTCATTTTAAGTGTTTTATTTACCCACTTTTCCATTTATTTTTATCATCTTGTCAGATTCACTCAAATCTACCATTCCTCTCTCTTTCTCTCTCTCTCTCTATATATATATATATATATATATATGAGAGAGAGAGAGAGATATTAATGTAGAATATGCCACTTGGTCATAAAATAGAATAAAAAAATCCTGTAGACATGGCAACACAAGACATTGCTCACTATTAAACATGCTTATTGTTATAACAGTGTAACCCAATCAGGTCGGATTCCATTCAGAGAAAATTTAATTACTAAAAGGAAAAAGAAAATAGTGTTCCAGATGTGTAATGGATTTCTGAAATGTAGTGTAGATAAAAATCACGTTGTTTTGGTGAGAAAGAATTTGACAAAACAAATTGTTATTGTTTAAACTAAGGCAGTCAGAAGATAGGTAAATTGTTTTGACAGATTGCTGTATCCAGGACAGTCTGAAGTGAAAAAGCTGAATAAAGATCAGAGCCCCAACTGTCAATCATCAAAAGTGACTGATCTAAAATTAGAATGGACTATTTCCTATATTTGAAAATGGAATTTATCTTTTAAGCAATCCCAAAATAATGCATGTCAGTGAAAATTATTGAAATCCAAATTAGGAGAAAATTGATATATTTTTTGGTTCTGCCCCTCCTTGCCCCTCAAATGATGATATACATAAAATGGCAGTGTTTGTCGCTTGCAGTAAAAGACTAGCCAGACAGAGCAAAAGGAAGCTACTAGATTTCATGCACTGTGAGGTCTGATCTTGTGTCAGACTACCCAGAGTGGAGAGGCAAAGAAAGCCACATTACATGTTGTTTGGATGTGATGTAGTTGAACCAATAAATCCTTATAACCTTATCAAGATGTGAAGAGAAACAGATAATGCAACACCTAGAGGTTGCCTTGTGCCGGACCCACGGAAATAAAGAAGCAAGGCAAAAATCGAGATATGATATTTTAAAGAGAAAAATAGACCAGCAAGAGACTGGAAAGAGCAGTATGTGAGTTGGTGAGCAGTTTCCGCGAAGCTCTGAGTCTTTGACCTTGTACCAAACTGCCCTGATTATAGAAAATGAAGAAAGCTGACCCTACTACAATGCTGTGGAAAAGCATCAGTTAATAAGCCCAGCTCTTACTTCTTTATTTATCATATTGGTTTGATTTCTTTGTTTAATGGCATATCAACCTTCATAGGTTATTTCATGCCCTCGTAGGAAATGAACATGCTGACCCAAGATCAAATCTTTGACCAAGACTGTTTGCATTTCACATAGCACTAATACCATTGAGAGAGGTATGAATTCAATTTTTCTCCCTCTCGTTATGAGTTAATAGTTGGGCAGACTGTGCACTTCAGCCTAGCAACGATAATTGGTCTAGGAAAAGGAAAACTGAATTCAAACCTGTAAAGCTCAGGTTAGAATTGACTTTATATAATATCCAGCTTGTGTGGAGGGGTAGGTAAAAAAAAAAAAAAAAAAAAAATGACCCATCCTTGTAGAAGAACAGAAGTGGTAGAATTCAATTCATAGTTGGGGGTGGGGAGATAAGAGGGTTCATACCTTTCCCAAGGGTTTTATAGTATATCAACCTTTGTAGTTTATCTAATACCAAATTCATTTTTATACAAAAGCAGTTCTATTTAAAACAATTCAGTTTAGCACACAAAAATAGTTCCATTTCAAAAAATTCAGTTTAGTATAAGTATGCAGTTTCAATGTCAAAACAGTTCTACTTCAAGCAATTAAGTTTAGTATAAGTACACAGTTTAGTTCTATTTGACCCATAGATAGGACCCTATCAGGTTTTACCACTCCGAGCCAGAGTGGACCTGGGAGCGATAGTAATGAAGAGGTATTCCACATTCCCAAAAGCTCCAGCATTACTGGAACCTCACCATCAGATTGCTTCGTGTAATATCCTACAGCCCCGGCCGACTGGGCAATCCAAGGGTATTAGTCCTAAAATAAATGTAATAACATGACTAGAGATTGAACCCACTAACTACAATACACATTAGCCGCAACGCCATGGGGACTCCCCTGAATTCAGAGTAGGTGATATGTAATTTTTAAAAGTGGTTAACTTATAATAAAAGCAGTGTAGATTAAATACAAAAAGAAATAATTCTAACTTCTTACTTCTGCCTTTTTTCATCTGGCCTTATACTGGACATTGGCCTAGCGGTTAGAGTGTTCGCCAATGGCCCGGGAGACCTGGGTTCAATCCCAGGTCGAGTCATACCAAAGACTCAAAAAATGGTACTTGATGCCTTCTTGCTTAACACTCAGCATTATAAGGTACGGATCAAGGGTAAAGTGGAGTAATCCAGGGAAAGGAGTCGCGCCCTCCCCTACACCTTCGTGTAGTAGCTATCGAAAAGGGAGCCTTCGAGTCACCCTCGACTAAAGGGAGACAACTTTACTCTACTTACTCATCTGGCCTTACGCTGACAATAAGACAAAGCTGAATTGGCACTTATCATATAAGAAAATACAAGTTTTACATTCACAGTATCTATTTATTAATACAGATTAATTTTTTTTTTTAAAAAGAAAAAAAAAAAAAAAAAATCTAGCTATGTCGAAAATAGGAAATTTAAGAAGACTTGGCTAAAGGAGAAAAAAAATACAGGAAATAGATGTTCTGTAAGAAGTATGGTGCAAATAAAAATCTTGTAGAAGTAAGAGAACTTTTATTACAACTTAATTTTCTCTGTCCATTGGATATGTTTTTGGCTAGTGATATAAATCAACCATCAAATCATAATAAAGATTCTGTTATTCAATAAGGTAATGATGTCGAATAGTTTTCACTAAAAGAAGTTTATCAATTCTAAAATAAAACTTACCTTCCGTTTGGAAATAGACACACCAGCTGAAATCAAAGATAAAATATCCAGCGGAAATAATAACAATTTGTTCTTGCAGGGGTGTATTGGGTCCACCTAAAAATAAAAAAAAATGACCAGTGTTTGAATTTTGTCATACTGCAAAAAGATTAAAGTGTCTTTAGGTGTTGATCAATATCAAATAAACAATAACAAAGTTCACAATCTGTTTTTTTATAAGAGGCATTGTTAATCATTTTAAATTTTTTTAAAATGTGTTAAACTTTTTTTCTTTTTATAGCAATTCACTTGCGTCATTATTCCAATGACATTGATAAATATCATGTATAGGAGAAAATAATAAAGAGTTAAGCTTTTACTGAGACGAGAGCTTATGTAACTTTTTTGCCTTGGAGAAGCTTGTTTGCCGAAACCTTCTTTATTGACTAAGCTGTGAGAGCAGTTTCTAAAAAAAAAAAAAAAAAAAAAAAAAAAAAAAAAAAAAAAAAAAAAAATCACTTATAATTCATCCCCTACAATTAAAAATCCTGTGTAATGCATTTCTATAGTAAAATCAATTCGAATGCATTTCTATAGTAAAATTATTTGCCATACATTCCTATTGAAAAAAAAAAAAAATTTGCCATGCATTTCTACAGTAAAAATTATTGGCCAATGCATTTCTATAATAAAAATCATTTACCATGCATTTTTATTTGAAAAATCATTTACCATGCATTATCATCATATTTACCCAATCCCTCCACTCGGGCAGGATATGACACAAGGTCAATTTTTTTTTTAAGCATTATCATAGTCAAAATCAAGTGCAATGCATTTCTATAGTAAAATCATTTGCATATTGTTTACATTAATTGAAATGTCTATTGAGTAATTCTTACAAAGGCTACAGAAAATATTAGTCATAAGTATTTTGTTAAAGAACAGATTAGTTGTATCAATCATTAGAGAGAGAGAGAGAGAGGTAGAATAGATAATTTTACAAAATTTAAACAATTGTAGTGAAAACTGTTAATGTTAATAGTGTAATTGACAGAGAATGATCTTTAAGGACATTTGAGAACTTGGCTCTCATTAAATAATGTCAGGTAGATGAAAGTTAGGACCTCCATGTTTGTCTGTACTACTTCTTTGCTACTTTTGATGGTAATTCTTTTGTAGTCTATGACACCTTGATTTCTCAAGGTTGCTCTAATCTCCTCTGATGTAGTCAAGAACAACACCCAGCTCCCAAAGACTCCCTTTAAGGTGTTAAGTCTCTTGTGTAGATAAGCCTTGCATTTTGTGCTGTAGAACATTTTCATGTTTCTGATTGTCCACCTCCATGAGCAAATTTCCATTGCTTGTCTTTTTGACAAGAAGTTGCTCTGCCTAAAAGAATCTTCTTTATTAAGAGTGAAGATAACTTGGTGAGTCAAGTACAATGAATCTTGGGAATTCTGCAACTTCATTTTCCAAATCACACTCAGATTTCATTTTGTTTTTTATTTGAAGAGGCCATAAATAATGTTCAGTTTTCACTGATCCTATGCTCCACCATTCACCACAGAATCCATTTACCATGGGGGATACCTTAGTTGAAATGAAGTTACACTACCAGTATACTCAAGCTGGGATTTCAAGCCTCTGCTAGTTTCAGGCTTTCAGTTGACAATACTTATTGCTGTACAATTTGACAGTATTCAATGCAATTGACCCTCAGCTACCACTCTGTAGCACCTATAAGATAAAAAGGGTTGGGAGTTTACAGCAAGTGCAGGATAAAGAAAATGATGGGGACTAAACATTATAGGTGCTAGAGCTCAGCATGATCACATTGGGCCGGGCTGACTGTCTAGCTCAGTAAGAGCCAAAGTGGTCAAGTGTTAGAAGTCACTTGATCACCAAGTCAAGGACTGCTCAACCACCAGGATCCTGTCCTTAAGCATTAAGGGTCACTACTCATGGCCTCATTGGGGAGGTTTTACCCTTCTGTAGAGGAGCAGTCGGCATATTATACAGGCCCAGCTGACAGGGCGGTATATTCAAAAGACATATATGAAAATAAAGAAGATTCACACAAAAAGAAATGCCTTAGTTATTTATCTGCACTGTAAAGAATATTCCCATGGAGCAATGAAAGATAAAAGTGAAAGAAGATGACAACTGACTGGCCAGAAGAGAACAAGAGGCTAATGTAACAATTTGAACAAACACAAAATCTGTTTTTTTTGTTTTTTTTTATTGATAAAGACGGCAACAGCCATAGAAGATTTTCAGCAGTGAATGGAGAAGAGTCCAAATTATATCATAAATTTGACAATTCTTCCAATAACAATCCAAATTTTCAATTGCCTTGATTGATTCAGAACAAAATTTTAGAAAATTTTTAAAACCTGTTTTTTTATCTAACAATTTAATTCTCTAAAAAACCCAAGAGGAAACCTGGTTAGTTATACCTTTGTTTTAGTTATAAAGTAAAGTTGGCGACCAGATGGCTCCCTTTTCAATACCTACTACACCGAGGTGTAGAGGAGGGCGCTACTCCTTTCCTTGAATTGCTCTATTTTACCCTTGATATGTACCTTATATTGCTGAGTGTTAAGCAAGGAGGTATCAAGTACCATTTTTAAAGTTTTTGGTATGACGGACCATTGGCGAACACTCTACCCACTAGGCCAATGAGTTATAGAAGAACTAATAAAAACTAAAGCCATAATAAAACTAGGATTATTCAAGTTGGATGTTATTAATATAATGAAGTACATTTTAAAATATTACAATACTTATCATCAAAGGTTTATCAATGCAACAAGTAAATAGTTTGAGAAATGTAGAGAATATGAAATAATTCCATGAATTTAGAAAACAGTAATTGTAATACTGTTACATGAAAAGATTTAATACATTTAAAAAGTAATTACCGTTCAGCTTCTTTAATAGATATCTTGGGTAAGTTTTTTAAAAAGTAGATTAAAAATCATATATCAAATTTTATTAGGAATGATGTAAATCAGAATCAACATGGGAAATAAACAATGTCTAATATTTTGGACTGTATTAATTTAATAAAAGAATATTTTATGGAAGTGGATAATGTGGATATTATATATTTGGATTTAAGTAAGACATTTGATATGGTATCTTGTTATTGTTTACTAGTAAAAGTGAAAAACTGGGGTATTTCCGAAAAAAAAAAAAAAAAAAAAATATTGTAAGATACTTTTTAACAGATAGCACTGTGAAAGTAGAAATTGTTAACAGTTATTTTGAAACACAGAATATACCTTCTGGTGTTTGTCAGAGATCAGTTCTGAAATCTTTGTGGTTTTTAATATTCATAAATAATTTACCTATTGATATAAAATCCGAAATGGAACTATTTGTTGATAATGTTAAACTACTTGTTAGACCATTAAAAAAAAAAAAAAAAAAAAAAAAAAAAAAGACAGATTTAAATAAATTGTCATATTGGGAAGATATTTGGCAATCAAATTTTAATATGGAAAACTAAAGAACTACATATTGTTATGGTTTTAATATCCTTCCCACCCCCTTGATGAACCTGTCTAAAAATCTTTAGTAAAGATTAAATATTTCATATTTCTATGTGCACTTTTAGCGATTAAAACCTTTACTAAGGAATGCGTGACTTAACTTCTTTCTTTTTAATTCATGACAATTTTAATCGCTAAGTACACATAGAAATAATCCATGATTTATATAATCTTTACAAAAGATTTTTAGACAGGTTCAAGTTCATCAAGGGGGTGGGAAGGATATTAAAACCATAACATTTTTCCCCTCAAGAATTATTACAATGGAGGATAGAATTAGGGGATGTGGTCTTAAGTTACATAGTCTTTATATTTATGAGGCATTTTTCTCATCCTAGATGATCTTCGTGCGGGTTCTTGAAGTTCAAATTCGTAGTATTAGCTTTTTGAGAAATATCAATTTCTTCTTCTGGCAATGCATTCGGTTCCTCTACCTCAAAAATAGGCAATTCTTTAGGGTTCCCAGTGCTTGTAGAGAGATCTTTATTAGAAGTATCTTCTTCATTTGGAGATTTAGGTGGGGCTATATCTTGTACATTAATAGTAGTTTCTACTTCAAATTCTTCGTCCGGATCGACGGTTATAAGCGTAACGTTTTCCAAATTGTTTTTCAGTACCTCAAAAGAATGTAATACTGGCATTGTCAAAAGAAACTCCTTGTTGTTGTTCAATAACAATATTTTGTCGGAAAATTTTTGAATGAATTTGCTGTAATAATTAGCGATTAAAACCTTTACTAAAGAATGCATGACTTGACTTCTTTCTTTTTAACTCACGACACATATTAGACAACATAAAAGTTGAATATAAATCAAGCAAAAAAAAAAAAAAAAAAAAAAAAAAAAATCTAAAAAGTAAATGAGGATTGAGATCTAGAGGTTGACTTTAATAAGACATTTAAAGTTGACATTTGTATCAAGGGTAGATGGAATGATTTGCTGGATTGTTAGAAATTTTTTTTTTCAAGGGAGGCAAACGTTATAATAAAACAAAATCTCACATAGAATATTATATTCAGGTTGAGGCTTCAGTGTTGAGATATAGAAATGGGAGTGTAATATTGAAACTGGAAGGGCACACAAAAAAAAAGTGATAAAAATAATAAAAAGAGTAAAAGATTACAGTTCCAGAGAGATTAGAGAAATTAAGATTAATTACTTTACTAGGAAGACAAATAAGAGGTGATCTAATTGAAACTTTCAAAATAATCAATGGAATTTCTAATTATGATAGACATTTTTTTCAATATTTTTCTCTAAACTGGAAACTTACATCATGGCAGATTTCAAATACTTAGTCTGCCAACCAATTGAATTTTTTTGCTGATAAAATAATATTTTTGGAACAAATTTCCTAATCAGATCAACAATATCAATAGTGTGAAAAAATTTAAAGATTAAATTGAATGGTTTCAGAAGAAAAATGGTAAGAAAAAGAAAAAGAATTTAAGAGGGTATTTTAAGGAACTATTGGATGAATTCCTTAACAGAATCTGTTTGGCCAATTAACAAAGACTTACATATATCAGCTCTGTGCAAACACTGGTTGCAGTCAAGAGAACGTGTCAGGAATGATGGATAGTTGGTTGGTTGTTTGGGTTTTATGGCATATCAACCTTTGTAGGTTATTTAATGCCAAATCCATTTTTATGGAAATAGTCAGTTCTATTTCAAACAATCCAGTTCAGCATGAGTACAGAGTTTAATTGTCAAAAAGGTTTTTATTTCAAGCTATTCAGTTTATTCAAACAATTCTAATTCAGCTAATTCAGGTTAGTATAAGTACAGGTCTTGTTTACACACAGTAAAATGTTAAAACAGTTCTATATTAAACAATTCAGTTTAGTGTAAGTAGAGTTTCATTGTCAAAAACAGTTCCATTTTAAACAATTCAGTTTAGCATAAGCATGCAGTTTAAATGTAAGTACACAGTTTAATTGTCTGAAACATTTCTATTTCTAGCAATTCAGTTTATTCAAACAGTTCTATTTCAAACAATTCAGTTTAGCATAAGCATGCAGTTAGTTCTATTTGACCCATAGATAGGGCTCTATCAGGTGCTACTATTCCGGGCCAGAGTGGACCTGAGAGCAATGGCAATAAAGGGATGCTCTGCATTCCACAAAGCTCTAGTACCACTGGAACCTCACCATCAGATTGTTTAGTGTCATATCCAGGACACTCATTGATGGAGTCTTACCCTTTTGCAGAGATGGGGCCAGTATATTCTACAGTCCCAGCTGACTGGGCAATACACAGAGTTAATGTCAAAACAGTTTTATTTCAGATAACTCAGTTTAGCATAAGTACACAGTTTAGATGTCAAAACAGTTCTATTTTAAACAATTATATTTAGCATAAATACGCAGTTTAAATGCAAACAAAAGTAAAGTCAAGAAACCATGGCTTAGTTCTATTTAACCATAGATAGGACCCTTATCAGGTGCTAACACTCCGAGCCAGAGTGGACCAGGGAGTGATGTCAATGAAGGGGTACTCCGCATTCTCCAAAGCTCCAGCAATACCGGAACCTCACCATCAGATTGTTTAGTGTCATATCAGGACACTTGTTGTGAGGGTCTTACGCCTCTGCAGAGAAGCAGTCAGTGTATTCTACAGTCCCAACTGACTGGGCAAGAATGATGGATAATAGGGACGGATATCAAAATAATGTTAAGTGCGAAGATTGTTTCCTTTAAAAGATTGATGTAAGACAATTGGTTGGTTGGTTGGTTGGTTTTATGACATAAAAAACAATAATAATTAAATTTCAAAAGCCAAAGCCTAAAACACATCTCTATAATTAATAAGGACATTGCTATCATTATTAGTTTAATATTGTTATTTCTTTGAGGAATAATCTATACAAGAAACAATAAAGGAAAACTCTCATTGAGACATATAGTATGTTTTTTTTTCCTTTCTCTGACATAAGTATTTACCAATCCCTCCAGATGAGCAGGATGTGACACAAGGTCAATTTCTTATGCGGTATTTAACAAGTTTGAATTCAGAGTTTTCCTTCTCCTAGACCAGTTGCCACTCAAGGCTAAAGACCCTAGTCTGTCCTACTATTTTACCCAGAGAGAATAGCTGGATTTTTACCATTCCCAAGGGTATTAGCACTATGTGAAATGCAAACAGCCTCATCCAGGATTTGAACTCTGGTTGACATGTCCATTTCCTAAGATGATATCCATTACACTACAAGCATCTCTCTCTGACATGTAACATGTTCTTTCTTAACAATCAAAACAGAATGGTCCATTATTTATTTGGAGGTGATGATGGGGTTGTAACATTCAAACACTCACATTCACGTTTTATTCTGTTCATCATATCGTCAATAAATTCTTATTTAAATAGTTTTTTTTAAGACTAACTTACTTTTTTCTTTTTTTAAGACTTTCTTTTTTTATACTAACATACTTTTATATGAGAGTCATTCAATAAATAATGTGAATTTTTTTGACAGAAAAAAATTTTTTTTCATGATTCTTTTTCTATTATTTTGAAGAGGTTTCTAGCAAAAATTACTTTAATCTAAGAAAAATATTTCTTTGAAGACTATTTGAATTGGTGGCTAATTAAACAGAGTTCTGTCATCAAATTTTTGGTGGCTGAAAAGTGCAAACCATGTGAAATTTACAGAAGAATGTGTGATGTGAACAGGGAATCACATTTTAGAAAAAAAATCTTTACAAATGGGTTAAACATGGGTTTGCCACAACAAGCTGAAGTTGAAAAAAAAACAACAGTTGCTGGAGTAGAAACACATTGAGTAAAGAGAAAGTTTTCGGGACAATAGTCAGTAGAGAAGGTCATGCTGACTGTCTTCAGGGACATGAAAGGACATATCACTATTGATTTCTTTGAAAAAGGGGAAACTGTAAACAGTGCTTCCTATTGCCAACTCTTAAGGCAAAATTCACTTTCTTTATTGATGACCCTCATATTTAGAATTGTTATCAATAATTATTAAAGGGAGGTGTTTCCATTATTATCAATTTTATGCTACATGCTGTTTTGAATAGATCCTGGAAGCAACATCCAACAAAATAACAGCTGTATGACCACTTACCTCCCATCTTACTATCCATCCAAGTAAGATGAACAAGACATGCTGGTGGACACTGCTGGAGAAGTAAGGATAAATGGTTGGTTGGTTGTTTTATAGCATATCAACCCTTGTATGTTATTCAATGCCAAATCCTATTATATATATTTTCTAATTGAATAGTTTATAGTTAGCAATATTTGTAAACAAGCCAGAGATCATCTGTTTGCACACAATTAAATGGTTTCAAGTATTGCTATTTAATACCAATAATTCAATTTAACGTCAATCATTTGTTTGCACACAGTTAAAGGGTTTCAAGTATAGTAAATGATTTAATTGTTCCATTTGACTCATAGATGGGATTCTAACAGATACAACCACTCCAAGTCAGAGTGGACCTGGGAGTAATTGCAATGAAGGAATAATCCACATTTCTTAAAGCTTCAAGAATGGAGCCTCACTATCTTAGAGTTATATTCAGGTTCCTCAAAGGGGGTAGGGGAGTCTTACCCCTCTGCAAAAGTGCAGTCAGTATATTCTACAACTCCAGCCAACTGGGCTGGACAAATTGATAAGTGACATTCTACTAAGGGCTCCTAGATAAACCAGTGTTGGCTGATCAGCAAAACTTTACATTCATCATCTATAAATAGCATCCTGTGTCTGCACATCGGACTTATCAAGAGTGACAGCTGATAGGGACGTATGGTGAGAGAGAGTCAAAGAAATCTATACAATCGATGTGTGATGATGGTGAGAGTTGGTTGGTTGGTTGGGTTTTACGGCATGCCAACCCATCAGGTTATTTTATGTCGAAAACATTTTTATTTATTATTTTTATTTGGTATAATTTCTATGCATATAATTATTTGAACGCTATAAACAAATACCAACGACATCAAAATAAAATGATATGCAGTCTCAAATTGTCTGCTGAAGTCAGCATTTGATATTTTATATAATTAATTTGTAGGTCTATGAGCCTACAGCCTTGATAGAAGGCCAATTCTTTTCAGATATTCTATTATGTTTTTAGGATTTATTTTCTCAAATAATTCCTTCATACTATTAACTTTATAAAAAATTTTTCGGATGCGAGATAGGTTTGTACATTCTGTTAAAATATGCCTAATTGTGTAATGGTTTCCACATGGACATTTAGGAGGAGGTTCTTCTTTTAGAATAAAGTCGTGTGTTAATCTAGTGTGGCCTATACGTAGTCGAGAAAGAATGGTTTCTTCTCTTCTAGTATTACTAGCTTCATGTTTTCTTTCTTTCCGAAGAGGCTCTATTTGGCGGAGCTTGTTTTGGGCATTTTTATCCCACAATTGTTGCCATCCTTTTGTGATTATTTGTTTGATTTTATGTTTCAAGTCTGTGTATGGTAGATGATAGTGAGAGAGAGAGACAGGATAGACATGAATCAATGTTTGGTTTGGTTTCTTTGTTTAATGGCATATCAACTCTTTTTAGGTTATTCAATGCCAAATCCATTCCCCTAGAAGAACAGTAGTGGTGCTATTTAACCCATAGCTGGGAGGACAAGGGGGTTCATACCTTTCCCAAGGGTATTTGCCCGAAAGTGAACGTAATAGTGCGACTGGAGTACGAACTCACGTACTATGATTCCGCAGTCCAACGATTTAACCATTACACCACGAGGACACCCCGAATCAATGTTTCTGTTTCCCTTGAGTAAACCTGGTTGTCCATACAGGCTACTTAATAAGCAAAAACCTCAATATCACCTAGAGCTTATCCTTTACCTTATTTCTGATCTATCAGTGCCATGTTTTCTATTTTTTTTCCACACATGTTGTGTTAATTGATATTTCGTAAATTATCTTTTAGATTAGGTTTGGTTTCTTTGTTTAATGGCATATCAACCTTTGTCAGTTATTTAATGCCAAAGCTATTCTCCGAGAAGAACAGTAGTGATACTATTTAACCCATAGCTGAGAGGATAAGGGGGTTCATACCTTTCCCAAGGGTATTTGCCCGAAAGTGAAAGTAATAGCGTGACTGGAATACGAACTCGCTTACTACAATTCCGCAGTCCATCACTTTAACCATTACGCTATGAGGACACCCCCGCCTTTTAGATTAAGACAATTACAAGTAATTTTGATTTTCACTAAGTGCTCCATATTTCTGGTCTTGTGCCAAACTAAGCTTAGGTTAGTAAACGACATTTTTTTTTCCTTTTAAATTTCTCAGACTATCACAATCATTAGTAAGCAGTACAGACTAGAAATAAAGACTAAAGGGAAAAAAATACAAGTAAAAAAAGTTATTTACCAACATACATTTTTATATATTTTACTTACCTGGGTCAGTAAAAGGCCAAGGACCTTGTATAAATGTGCAGTAACAAGAAAGAGTAGTCACAATCAAGGCATGTCCCATACTTATTGAACGGCAAAGCCATTCACAACTTCGGCTTGGCCACTTCCAACATAAACAGAAATATAATCCTGTCCACACTGAACAAGACACAACAACTTGAAGAATCATATTGGCATTATTTACCTAAAGGAAGAAAGAAAAAAAAAAATAAATAAAATAATGGTGAATTTTATTATTCACATATGCAAAAATATCAAAACACAATTGTCCAGTCGGCTGGGGCTGTAGAATACGCTGACTGAACCTCTGCAGAGGGGTAAGCCCCCACCCCATGGCTGTCCTGTTATGACACTAAACAATCTGATGGTGAGGTTCCAGTGATGCTGGAGCTTTGGGGGAATGCAGAGTACTCCCAGGTCTACTCTGGCCCAGAATGGTAACACCTGATAGGACCCTATCTATGGGTGAAATAGAACTAACGGCATACTTATGCTAAACTGAATTGTTTGACTGAACCGAATAGCTTGAAATAGAAATGCTTTTGACAAACTGTACTTTCATTTAAACTGCATGCTTATGATAAACTAAATTGTTTGAAATGGAACTGTTTTTTGACATTGAAACTGTACTTACACTAAACTGAATTGTTTAATATAGAACTGTTTTGACATTTAACTGTGTGTAAAGAAAATCTGTACTTATACTAAACTGAATTTTTTTAAATAGAACTATTTTCATAAAAATGGATTTGGCGTTAAATAACCTACAAAGGTTGATATGCCATAAAACCCTAACGACCAACCAACCAACCAACCAAAACACAAATAGAAAAACAAAAACAAAGTTTGTATCAGTGGTTCCCAATTTGCAAACACGAGATGACCATCAAATACTGATTAAGGTGAAGAAGATATAATTATAATCCTTAATAAATAATTATAGGTCCAAGTAACTATTCTTAATACAAATAATTCATATACAGTTATATGGTTTCAAGTATTCCTATCTAATACTAATAATTATATGGTTTCAGGTAATTCTTTCAGTTAAATTATAGTCATTTGTTTGCAGACAGTTATATGGTTTCAAGAAACTAATAATAGTCTTTAGTAAACAATTATAGTTTCAAGTAACTATTTTTAACACAAATAATTTGTACAGTTAAATGGTATCAAGTATTCCTATCTAATACAAATAATTTGCAGAGTTATATGGTTTCAAATATTCCTATCTAATACTAAACATTCAAGTATCTATTCCTGTTTACTAATGATGATAATTATTATTTCTTTGCATACTGTCATGTGGTTCCAATTATTCCTATCTAATAGATCTGTTTGCAAAGGATTATTATTTAAACCACAGAAAGGACCCTCAAAAGAACATTAACTTCAGGTCAGAGTGGACCTGGGAACAATGGCAATTGTAAATCCGAATAAGTAACTTCCACAAGAGATATCAGGGAGAACGATTTTATTTCACAAGTTGCCCCTTCACACGTGGATTTTCATCTACCATTTCAATCAACAGACTGTCCCAGAAGCACCGCTATTCAAAATGGCTGATCCAAGAGCTTCACCTAAAAATCTGTGAGTGCTAGCCTCCCGTTTTTGATGACTCATCAGTACTATGTTAGATATGAGCAAATAATCAGTATCGTCACTGCTTTCTTTCTTGTGTCTTTTATCCTCAGTCACGTGCCCAGTAGAACTTACATCCACATGTAAAACAGCAAAGATTTTTAAAAGGTGTATTTTATGTGGCCTAAATGTTTGGCTATTAAATAAAAAAAATGTTTAACATCTGTTATTAGTTAATTATTTACTGATAAATAAATAAAAAATATGCTAATACCATCATTTTGCCAGGAGTAGTGTGTATATATATATATATATATATATATATATGTATGTGTGTGTGTGTGTGTGTGTGTGTGTGTTAAAATCCTGAAATTCTACATTAGAACAATTTTTGTTTAATAAAAAAGCCAAAATAAATCTAATGTTTTAACCAGTTCATTGGCCTAAAGAGTAGAGTGTTCACGAATGATCTGGGAGACAGGGGTTCAATCCCAGGTTCAGTCATACCAAAGACTCAAAAAATTGGTACTTGATGCCGCCTTGTTAAACTAAGCACGATAAGGTACGGATCAAGGGTAAAGTGGAGCAATCCAGGGAATGGAGTAGTTTTCATGACGGGAGGCAGGTGGCCGTATAGTTGGTGCCTTGTGGGGTGTTGCTGCCAGGACTTGTTCAATATTGCTCGCAGCATTCTTGTGTAATTGCCGTCCAGCTTCTTCTCCAGCCGTTTAGTTAGCATCCAAGTGGTGCATCCATATAGCAGTATCGACATGATCACTGCCAGGAAGAAACTGCGTTTCATTTTATCGGTCAGGTCTGATTTCCATATGATTGAAAGCCTATCAATAGCTGTCCATGTCTTTGTTAGCTGTGTGTCGATGTCTTTTTCGGTTGATGAGACGCTGCTTCCTAGGTAGGTGAATTTGTCTACCAGTTTCAGTGAGGTTCAGTCTAGTGTGGAAATGTCACCGGTTTGATTATAGCACATATATTCAGTTTTGTGCGCATTGACATGGAGGCCAATGCCTGCGGTGGCTCGTTCCAAACTATGCAGTAGTGTTTCGGCTTGGTTATTTCTTACTTGATACATATATAAGCATTTCATTTGTTTGTGTTTCATTGTAACAAAATTACAGGATCAATATTGCATATTCTATTTTGTGGATAACGGTATTGCTGATACTGAGATATCTTCGTAGCTTTTTTCAATCTTTGACAACACATTAATGAAGTTCATCAGATTTTCAGGGAGCCACTATACAACAATTTGTTTACTATGTTAATTAGGCTCATTGGCCTAGTGGGTAGAGTGTTTGCCAATGGTCCAGGAGACCTGGGTTCAATCCCAAGTTGAGTCATACCAAAGACTTTAAAAATGGTACTTGATACCTCCTTGCTTAACACTCAGCAATATAAGGTACGTATCGAGGGTAAAGTGGAGCAATCCTGCGAAAGGAGTAGTGCCCTCCCCTACACCACAGTGTTGTAGCTATTGAAAAGGGAGCATTCTGGTTGCCTTTGACTAAGATCGCCAACAATGCTACTTAGTGAGGTATGATAAAGTTAGCACAGGGCAATTCTGACAGTGTTGAATGCTGTTTGATCTAAAGAAGCAACATCTATGTTGAAGAATATCTCACTTGGTCAAAGGGGAGGGTGGAATAATATTCCACTAGGCTGCAGGGAGGGTATATGGATGAGCATAATGTGGAAACAAATGGATTAATATCCAAATTATAAGACAGAAAAATTAAATACAGGTACACTATTACAACTGTGGTCTCATTTTTTGACCAAGTTGGAAGTTAGAGTGTTGCAGAGCCCTTTATAACTATCCGTTCAATATATATGCCTAATACTACAATCAGCCTAGTTATATGAACATGATTAGTCGGCTCCCATCTTCTCACTTCTTTCTATTCTTCCTTGACTTAGTTTCTTCTATGGTCACTGACATTTCCTTCATTGATCAGGAATGACATGTAATCACCATTTTATGTGCACACATTTTACTTTTGCTGAGAACTTTTCTCATTATTGCCCATTTGGCTTAAACATTGAGATTTTGGTTTGGTTGGGTTTTATAGCATATCAACCATTGTAGGTTATTTAATGCCAAAACCATTTTTATACATAGAAACAGTTCTATTTCAAACAATTCAACTTAACATAAGTACACAGTTTAGTTCTATTTGACCCATAGATAGGACCCTATCAGGTGTGACCACTCTGGGCCATAGAGAAACTGGAAGCAATGTCAATAAAGGGGTACTCAGCATTCCCCTTTAAAGCTCCAGTTTTTATAGAGCCTTACCATCAGATTGCTTAGTGTCATATCCAAGACACTTATTGAAGAAGTCTTACTCTTCTGCAGAGATGCATTTGGTGTATTCTGCAGCCCCAGCCAACTGGGCCAGGGAGTTAGAGAGCATGATGAAGTGTTCAACTGCTCAAGTCAGGTGTTTCTCACAGACTAACTCCAAAGCCATTTTGGTCACCAGACTGAAACTACTCAATAAGAGCTATGGTCTTAGACTGACCTGGAGTTTAACAGCTGTCCATCAAACTGGTTGAACTTCTTTTCTTTTTTTTCCATTAGTTTAACAGTTCAGAATCTAATTTAAATGCAACACTATTTCAAAAATAGATCTCACTGATCTATTATTTAACAACATTAGCAATAATACACAAAAGTTGTGATAGAGCAATCAGTTGCTGAAATAAAACCAAGTTTTGTACTTGGACAGCTGGTGGATACGAGAAGACAAATCACATGAGAAATGAAACAAATTGTTTTGGGTAGGGCAATATGTACTACATAACAAATTTAGAAAAGAAATATTTTGTGGAATAGATTCAAATAGCCTATTGAACAGGAAATTTCCTGTAAAGAAAAATCTCAAAAACTAAGTCTACCAACCAATTGGATTTTTTTTGCCGACAGAATAATATATTCCCTAATCAGATCAAAAACAGCAATAGTGTGAAACATTGCAAGATTAAACTGGATTGTTTTAGAAAAAAAAAAAAAAAAAAATGGTAAGAAAAAGAATTTAAGAGGGCATTTTAGGGAACTATTGGATCAATTACTTAATAGAATTTAATTTGTATTTAGATATTATATTAATAGTGTATATGTTCTGTTCAAAGATTTTTTTTTTTAAAAGTTGATGTGAGAAGATAGTAAAAAGCAGAAATGATCAAGAAAGCAAACAAATAAATATTGAACTTTGATAGTTTATAGCCATTGTGACAAATTTTCGGCCTGCTATTCAGAAATTAAATAAAAAAATCCTTTGATCCTATTTACCCAACCCCTCCGCTCGGGCAGGATATGACACAAGGTCAATTTTTTAAGCGGAGTTTAGCAGGTTTGAATTCAGAGTTTTCCTTCTCCTAGACTAGTTGCCTCACCAAGGCTGAAGAACCTAGTCTGTCCTACTATTTACCCATAGCTGGAGGGAGAATAATTGGATTCATACCTTTCCCAAGGGTATTAGTGCTATGTGAAATGCAATCTGTCTTGTCCAGGAATTGAACTCGTATCGCCGTGTTCATATCCTGTGACGATAACCATTACACCACGGGCACCTCAAAAAAAAAAAAAAAAAAAAAATCGTTTGATGAACCTCCAAATCTGGTTGCAAAACCATGAGGTGTTCTGATAGGAAGCATTGTTTAGTTTATTTCATTGTTATATGGGCTTTGCTAGTTGCAAGATGATAAAACAGTGAAACCTGCCAAATTGAGACAGATATTTCATGATTTGCTAAATAATCTGGCCTCATTCCATCATTAGAACTTGCATCTGCTTGTTATGTAAGACAAATACAATTTATTTTTTAATTTATATAGCTAGAAATAGTCTGATTTTATCTTTCTTTCATGAAAAACTTTACTGATAGTGGAGAGAAAAAAAGATTTTTTTTATCTCTATCAACAAAACATCTAATGACACAAAGATAAAATCAGACTATATATATATTTTTTAGCGAGATGAATTGAACTTTAATAGCTACTTTGTGATTTTCTTTTGTGAAAAAAAAAAAAAAAAATCTATTAACGCTCAACAGGCTATTTGAACCTTGTTTCACTCGATATTTTTAGGTAAACTCAAAAGGTTTTTAAATGTGTTGACCGACAAAACACCGTTTCAGTTTTGCAGCAAATTTGTCTCAAATCAGTTGCATATTCTTCATAGATTACCCAGACTATTACTATGTTTCCATTTGAAAAGAAAATATTTCTGTCATTTGGTTGTGTTGTTTAATGGCATATCAACCTTTGTGGTTTATTTAATGCCAAAGCCATCTGTAAACTTAACTGCTTGCCACCGGTCCTGTCTCTCTGTTTCTTTTCTCTCACTCTTTCACTTGACAACTGCTCGCCACCGGTCCTGTCTGTTTCTTTTCTCTCACTCTTACTCACCGCGTCAGTACACTGGTTTGCACAATTCTGCTGTCAAAACAAAAAATGCACCTCCCCACAATGCTTTTTTTATACCGGTTCTGGCTGACTGAAATTTGCATATGTTGCAAACCCTGTCCCACCAGAGACTAGATGCGTGACCTACAAATTGCATTCCCAATGATGCGCACACTTCCATTTTCCCACACTTCCGGTGCTCTACATGCAAGACACATTTGTGCCATTTTCAAACTTTGAGGGAGGCCATTTTGCTTGTCACTTGTTATTTCTTTCTTTCGGTGCTGCATGAAAGGAATTCAATTCACACAGCTTCGTTTGTCACATTTCATTTTTCTCATTCACTCGGTTCACCACCTATTTTTTTTTTTTATTTAGTTGTAGACGATTGCTGAATTCCCATAAACGTCGGCTATTCTGCCTGCATATACAGCAGGCTATTTTTTATCTCTTTTGCTGACAGTTGCAATCAAAAGTCAAAAAAACATTTTGGTAGCAGAGAATAGTTACCGGGCTCAAGCTGAGGTGGGGCTATCATAAACTTTGCCATCCTGAAGGTCGATTTGAGAACTATGTTCTGCTACCAATGTTTGTTAACTTTTGATTGCAACAGTTCAGACTGTCAGCATTTTTCCTTGTAAGATCAATTCTGCCTATAACCAAATTTATGCATGTCTTAAGTAGCATCTGCTACAATCCCAAACTTGTTTCTGATTGGTTGAAATAGTCCCATTTAAACTGAACCAACCTACATCTGGAAGAAGATCCCAGGTTCTATTTCTGACAAGTCACAAACTAACATATACTTTCTGAATGGTATGAGCACTTAACATCTTTGAACGACGAATCCCAGTTGGCTCATCAGAGACAGCAGTCTGGGGGTTCTGTCCTTCAATTTCACTATACCATTGCTACTGATAAACTGTTGTTTTGTATGATTTAACCAATATCTGCGAGAGATAATCATATCTATCCGCAGCGTATAAGTCCAAAAGTAAAATTCAACTGTGAGTTCAAACTCATAGTCTAACTCTTTACCTGTTATACTCTGGGGACACCCCCCCACACTCCATTTCTATGTGGGAGAGAACACCAAATGAGAAGAATCTCCCCACCGCCTCCAATGGAGATATGGATTACTTCGACATTGTAGAAATTGTACTGCCAGGAGACACATTAGCCCCATACATCTTTATCATCAGTCTAGACTATGTGCTTAGAACGTTGATAATCTATAGAATCTATATACAACAGCTCTGTGCTGATACAGGATCTAGCCTTGAAGACCTGCTGGGAGCGATGGACAATAAGAGAGGGTCAGGTAGATCCGTGCTGGCAGTGCGACATGATGATGATTGCGCAATCAGATATACAAATGGAACACACAAACTGTAGCAAGATTTTTAGGCTTCCAAAGTCTTCCTCACTCTTATTCAAGTTTTGATAAAATGAAAAACAACACTTTCAAGCTGACGAAGGAAAGAAGCAGAAGATACTCTGCACAAACAATTATGGACGCAGACTACACCGATGACATAGCACTTCTGACAAATACACCCACCCAAGTCAAAACCCTGCTACTTAGTCTGGAACAAGCAGCTGCTAGCATAAGCCTCCATTTCCATGCAGACAAGATGGAATACATGTGCTTTAATCAAAGCAGCAACATTTCCACACTAAATGGTAGTTCTGTGAAACTAGTGGACAAGTTCACCTACCTAGGAAGCAGTGTCTCATCAACCGAGACAGACATCAACACACAACAAGTAAAGGCATGGACAGCCATCAATATGTTATCGGTCATATGGAAGTCAGACCTGACTGATAAAATAAAATGCAGTTTTTTTCCAAGGAGCAGTCGTGTCGATATATGGATGCATTACATGGATGCTAACTAAACGTATGGAGAAAAAGCTTGATAGCAATTACACAAGAATGCTGCAAGTAATATTGAACAAGTACTGAAGGCAGTAGCCCACAAAGCAGCAGCTGTATGGCCAACTACCACCCATCATGAAAACTATCCAAATTAGATGAACCAGACATGCGGGACACTGCTGGAACGAACTCATAAGTGACATACTCCTGTGGACCCCTTCACATGGACAAGCAAAGGCGGGATGAGCAGCTAGAATCTATATACAACAGCTCAGTGCCGATACAGGATTTAGCCATGAAGACCTGCTTGGAACGATGGATGATAAGAGAGGGTCAGGTAGATCCGTGCTGGCAGTGCAACATGATGATGATTGCGTAATCAGATATACAAATGGAACACACAAACTGTAGCAAGATTTTTAGGCTTCCAATATCTTCCTCACTCTTATTCAAGTCCTCTCTCTCTCTCTCTCTCTCTCTCTCATAGGATTCTATTTATGATTAACACAGCCCTTTGGCTATGCCACTAAAATGGTTTGTTTGTTAGTTTGTAAGTTTGTTATTTAATGGCATATCAACCTTCTTGGGTTATTTAATGTCAAATCAATACTTTTAGGAGAGTAGTAGTACTATTTTATCCATAGCTGGGAGGATAAGAGGGTTCATACCTTTCTCAAGGGTACTTGTCTAAAAGTGAAAGTAATAGCGCAACTGGAATTCGAACTCGTGTATTACAATCTTGCAGTCCAGTACTTTAACCATTACACCATGAGGACCCCACTCCTCAGCACGATTGGAGTTTGAACTCACCTACTTCTTGGGTTATTTAATGATAAAACCATCCCTATTTAAACCACAGTGGGTTATCATAAGATTATAACTCTGAAATAATAATAGTGCAAATAGAGTTTGAACTCACTTCCTTTGAATTTGCAGTCTAGCACTTTAACCACTACACTATGGGACTCCCCCATCAGATAATCAGGTGATGTTGCCATAATCTTCTGCCATTTCAATATGCATGTTTATCAAATGTTTTACATCAAAACACAAAACGTCTTTTTTAATGTGTTAAAAAACAAGTCTTATATATTTTATACTAAATGCATAATAATGAAAATTTAATGCATCAATTTCATTTAAATAAGAAATAAAATATTAATGTTGTATAGCCATGATTTACGCAATTCAATAAACGAACGAAACACACTTCTTTATAAAATATATCTCTCATTTTATTCTTGAAAACGGCCTAAAGTTTGTTGTTGGTATAAGAGATAGATGAAGAGAGAGGATTTCTTCCCATATCTTCTTCCAGGAGGTGCCAACGCTTGCTCCCCCTTGCAAGCTCGTTAGCGATGCCTCTCATCGGCTGAGTTTCCCTTGCTTGACTGCGATTCTCTGCCTCTGTCTAAATCTGACCACGTGGTTCTCATGTGGTCCCCTTCCAGTTACACACCTGTTCGACCTGAGTGCCCTGACACACTGTCACCTTCCTGTTTACTAATCAAAATGTGACAGCTTGCCAAAGCACATGGGGTCACTAGGAACGAATGAAAATCCATGTCATATGTTATATAACATTCCTCTCTATGCCATTTTTCAAAATGCCCACATATGGACATTTTCTACATGTCTCTCTCCATCTTCCCTCAACACCTAATGTAATATAATAGCCGAGGGATTTCGGTTCATGCCTTTGGGTTTAGTAAGGCTGAGAACCTTTCGGACATGTCACTCAGGGATGTCACAATAGCCCAAGACGAAACGGGATGACAGGGTGCGAATGACGTCACGCACCGGAAGCACGCAGAGATTTTTTGGGAAATTTGAAGAAAGTTCAGAGAGTTGAAACGAACGAGGAGGTTCGACTTTTGGGATTCGCTGAGGCAAGACGAATTTGCGCGCCATGGGTGCCGCACGAGATAGGGGCCAGATGAAGAAGCCAACATAAAAAGATTGTGTCTCTCTCTTTATGTCGAAACCTTTAACTCAAAAGTAATAAAAAGGTTTTGTACCTGAACAAAGAAGTCGTTACGTGTTTTCGAATTTCAAAATTCCTGTGTTCTACGTTATGTATATATGATACCAACATTCCATGTCCATTTCACCCATGGCCATATTCATGTATCTAGCGTTAATTGTGAATATGGTACACTAACACAAAACAAAAACAAAAAAAATTACTTGAACAACAGCAAAAATAATACAATATTAAAACAATTAGAAGGTGACCTTCTCAATATGTAACACTTGCCTAGGCTAATTATTATCTAAATTTATTTTAAACTATTCTTTGCACAGTTGGCTATCCCGACATGCATGCATCAAAGTACAATACAGATGCATCTTTCATCCTCCAAAAACACAATAGGGCCCACGACAATTCCTTGAAGAATCTCAAAACCATAAAAGGACCATAATCTGGTCTGAAATCCTGGTAACAAACCTAGGGACCCTGGTCATTCCAGCAATACATTTCACCTGGATTCCTTATGACCATGCCCCAGTCCTTCACTCAACAGGTTCCTACCTGGAGTAACTGGAGAATTCCACAAACTAAAACAATATTTTCAAGGCCCAAAACATTCCTCAAAAACCCATAAAAATCATGGCCCAAAACAATGCATCACAATTCCATAAAATAACAATACATCAAAATGTATCACAATCTGACACGCATGCAGTAAACCACCTAAAATAGACCATGCAAAAATATTTATTAGCAATGTGTTACTCATTTTTTTATTATTAATTTTCTGTTACCATACCTATTGGTCTGTAAACTTTTGAGGGACATACTTTACCTGATCACGCCCTCACCGGGTTGTTTTTCAATCTAATCAGGAACACTCGTGGCAACTAAGATATAAGCACCTCGGCTTTTCCAGATTTGTTTCACTTCGCCGAATCACGCACAAATCCAAAACATCATCGGGACTGAAAGATCCAGACATTATCCACAAAATATTGGAGTAGGCCACGCCTTTTTTTCCTTTAGTCCATCAATTTGGAACTCCAATCTGAAAATTCTGGCCACCACAAACCTTCAAACAAATCCACAGGATGGTGAATTCCTCCATAGAATTACTTCTTACCATATCTTCTTCCGGAAGCCAGGGGGCGTCAATGCTTGCACCCCCTTGGAAGCTCATCAGCAACGACCTGATCGGCTGAGTGTCCCTTGCTTGACTGCGATTCTCTGCCTTTGTCTAAATCTGACCACGTGGTTCTCATGTGGTCCCCTTCCGGTTACATACCTGTTCGACCTGAGTGCCCTGACACACTGTCACCTTCCTGTTTACTAATCAAAATGTGACAGCTTGCCAAAGCACATGGGGTCACTAGGAACGAACCGAAATCCATGTCATATGTTATGTAACATTAATATACTTCTTAAATATATTTATATTCTATTAAGAACAGCTCTTATTCAAGTATACACCATAAGTTCGAAAAGCTGATGATATATATATATTTTTTTCCAATTCATTTGTTATCAGGCAACCTTGTCATAACTGTCATTTCAAAATGAATCTTTAACAATTAATTTACATGACACAAAACATTCCTACTAATATTGTCTATCTTTTCCAAATGAAGATAAATAACTCATTTTTTAAAACACTATAGCATTCTGATAAAATAAGACTGACCACTAAATTTTGGGGGCATAACTTTGCAAATGTTCACTATGCTGTGATTATTGTGTGTGACTAAGTGTTGTTTTACCTTCATTGGTAAAAGTTCTGGAGGTCCATGTTTTCTTTTAGCAGATTGAAGGGTAGGTTCCCATGGCCTGAGGAGGAGTAGGTTCCCATGGCATGAGGAGGGATAGGTTCCTATGGCATGAGGAGGGTTCAAGTTCCTATAGCCTGAGGAGGGGGTAGGTTCCCATGGCATGGTGGCTGACATACTGAACCACATCATTGTAGCAAGTTCCAGCTTCAAATGTGCAAGAATGTTCACTTTCAGACAAATGCTCTTGGGAAAGGTATAAACGTCCTTACCCACCTTCCAATTATAGGTTAACTAGTACCACTACTGTTCTTCTACAAAGACGTCTTTAGCATCAAATACCCCCCAAAAGTTAATATGCCATTAAACAAAGAAACTGAAAAAAACTTTCCTTTAGAGCATTCATTTCTCAAGTAAGTGATATAATTTTCCCTGTGGGAAGGTCGGAAAGATCCAAAAAGGCATCCAAGAAAAAAAGAGAATGGTAGTGTGTAGTGAGATGTTGTTGGGGCTCAGATTTTTTTTTCTTTTTTTTTTTTTCTTTCTGTGTTCAAAACTAACTTAAATAAAATTTTTATAAATTTTCTCACAAAGTGTTGAACAATGATAGTTGTACCATTTATAGATCCCATTGCAGAATTATCTTACATCAAGTTTAAATAGGACAATTAACAAAGAAACAACCAAACACTTTATTTGTAGCCATTGACAAAAAAGCTGTTGCTCTCTGATAGGAAAGAATGCTCTCTATATAAAAGGTGTGTAAGTGACATCCTGTTTTTGAGTTAAATCATCAAGCATATTATTTCCATAAAATTCAGTTTGAAGTCGATCGTTATGAATCTTAACAGAATAAAATGTTCTATCTCTCAAGTCAAAGGAACTTTTTTTCTTAATTTCTCTAACTTAAGAAATTCATTTTATAAACATTGAATATTAGGATAGATTGATTTTAATCGCATGTCAACTTTATGGCATATCAACCTTTCTAGGTTATTTAATGCCAAATCCATTTTTAATCAAATAATCAGTTTTATTTCAAACAATTCAGTTTAGCAGGAGTACACAGTTTGTCAAAAACATTTCTATTTCAAATTATTCAGTTTATTCAAACAGTTCTAATTCAGCCAATTCAGTTTCGTATAAGTACAGATTTTCTTTACACACAGTTAAATGTCAAAACAGTTCTATATATAACAATTCAGTTTAGTGTATGTACAGTTTCAATGTCAAAAACAGTTCCATTTCAAACAATTCAGTTTAGCATAAGCACGCAGTTTAAATGTAAGTACAGTTTAATAGTGAAAAACATTTCTATTTAAAGCTCTTCAGTTTAGTTAAACAATTCAGTTTAGCATAAGTATGCCGTTAGTTCTATTTAACCCATAGATAGGGCCCTATCAGGTGCTACCATGCCGGGGCAGAGTAATAGCAATGAAGGGGTGCTCCGTATTCCCCAAAGCCCCAGCATTACTGGAACCTCACCTTCAGATTGTTTAGTGTCATATCTAGGACACTCA
The DNA here is from genome assembly GCA_963585895.1 of Sepioteuthis lessoniana. Taxonomy (NCBI): domain Eukaryota; kingdom Metazoa; phylum Mollusca; class Cephalopoda; order Myopsida; family Loliginidae; genus Sepioteuthis; species Sepioteuthis lessoniana. The sequence continues at coordinate 2,988 of CAUZXS010004733.1, read as the reverse complement.
TTGGGAGGGGGTCTTACCACTCTGCAGAGAAGCAGTTGGCGTATTCTACAGCCACAGCCAGCTGGGCAAGAGTAATGTTGAATGGAATTATTGGTGAAGAATAGCAATATTTGAAACCCTTTAAATGTGCACAAAAATTCAACTCTTAGTATTACACAGCAATACTTGGAACAATTTGCAAATAAAGACATGAAATAAAAAATTATTAGTATTAGATAGTTAAATGGTTTCAAGTATTGCTGTGGGCAAACAAATTACTCTTTACTTTTAAAAATGAAATTACCGTAAAACTACTCACAAATCCTACGTATATCCATTTAACAGAGGGGACACAAATGACTAATATTAAAATAAATTGTTTATATCAAATAGCAATACTGTGAACTATTTAACTGTGTGCAGACAAATAAGCTCTGGGTGTTTAAAAATGTTACCTACAAACCATATATTTAATATATGTATAAAGAGGATTTGGCATTAAATAACCTACAAGGGTTGATATTCCATAAAACCCAACCCAACCATATCATATATATCTAATATATATTTATAAAGAGGATTTGGCATCAAATAACTTGCAATAGTTGATATGCCATAAAACCCAACCAAACTAAATCCTAAATATTTAATATATATGTATAAAGAGGATTTGGCATTAAATAACCAACAATGGTTGATATGCCATAAAACCCAACCAAACCAAATCATATATATTTAATATATATGTGTAAAAAGGATTTGCCATTAAATAACCTATAAGGGTTGATATGCTATAAAATCCAACCAACCAACCAACAACCCTCTTCCATTTTGAATCACAAGACAGTATTAACCAATCAGAACACAGGCATCCACTCATAATTCAAAATCCCAATTCTTACAATTCAGTACCAGATATATGTTGACCGTAATCTATGAGCTTATCAGTCACAAAGCAAGAGCAAAATTGGTACCAGTTGCACTAAGTGCCCAAGAATTTTATGATAGTAACCGGGTTAAACTGTATTAACTTGTTTAAAATTGAATGAACATGTATGAGCACATATTACCATTGTTGAGGCATTTTTTCAAAGCAAACATTTTACCGAAAGCTACTGAAAATCTAATGTTCACCATGTTTAAAAACAACGTGAATGAAATTCAATATATTTTCAATTGTTCGTTTGGGCTTTATGACATATCAAACCTTATAGGTTATTTAATGTCAAATCCATTTTTTATAAAAATTAAGAGTTCTATTTCAAACAATTCAGTTTAGCATAAGTACACTGTTTAATTGTCAAAAACGTTTCAAACTATACAGTTTAATCAAACAGTTCTAATTAAAACAATTTAGTATAGTACAAATATAGTTTTTGATTACACACTTTTAAATGTCAAAGCAGTTTACATATCAAAACAGTTATACATCATGAAATTCAGTTTAGCATAAATATGCAGTTTAATTCTATTTTACTGATATATATATATATATATATATATATATATATATATATATATATATATATAGTGTATCACAAAAGTGAGTACACCCCTCACATTTCTGCAGATATTTAAGTATATCTCTTCATGGGACAACACTGACAAAATGACACTTTGACACAATAGAAAGTAGAATTTATTTTCCCCTAAAAAAATAACCATTAAAAGCTAAACCCCTGCCAACAAAAGTGAGTACACCCCTAAGGGAAAGTTGTCAATATTAACATACACCATGTCAATTATCAATATTTTGTGTGGCCACCATCATTATCCAGAACTGGCTTTACTCTCCTGGGCATGGTGTTTACCAGAGCTTCACAGGCAGCCACTGGAATGCTCTTCCACTCCTCCATGACGACATCGCGGAGCTGGCGGATATTTGAGATTTTGTTCACCTCCACCATCTGCTTGAAGATCCCCAAAAGATGTTCTATTGGGTTCAAGTCAAGAGATGCTTGGCCAGTCCATCACCTCAGCATCTTCAGTAAAGCAATGGTCGTCTTGGAGGTGTGTTTGGGTCATTGTCATGCTGGAACACTGCCCTGCTACCCAGTTTCTGGATGGAGGAGATCATGCTCTGCAGCAGTATTTCACAGTACATGTTGGAATTCATGTTTCCCTCCAAGAAATGAAACTCTCCAACACCTGCAGTGCTCATGCAGCCCCAAACCATGACATTCCCACCACCATACTTCACTGTAGGCATGACACATTTAGCTTTGTACTCCTCACCTGGTCGCCGCCACACATACTTGAAACCATTGGAACAAAACAAATTAATCTTCATCTCATCAAACTATAGGACATGGTTCCAGTAATCCATGTGCTTTGTTGACATGTCTTCAGCAAACTGTTTGTGGGCTTTCTTGTGTATCATCTTCAGAAGAGGCTTCCTCCCAGGGTGAAAACCATGCACACCTATTTCATGTAGAGTGTGGCGTATGTCTGAGCACAAACAGGCTGACCCTCAACCTCTTCAATCTCTGTAGTAATACCGAAGGCATTCCAACGTAGATCTTTCAAAGAAAGCATTTGGATATGACGCTCAGCACGTGCGCTCAGCTTCATTGGATGATCTACCTGAGGCCTGTTCCGAGTGGACCCCACTCTTTCAAAACGCCGGATGATCTTAGTGACAGTTCTGCAGCTCAGTTTCTGGGAGTTGGCAATCTTCTTGTAGCCTTGGCCATCTTCATGTAGTGTAAAAATATGTCTTAAGATTCTCAGAGAGATCTTTACAACGTGGTGCATTTTTGAACTTTCAGTAACCAGTGTGAGAGACTGTGAGAGCTGCATTACAAATATAAACACACCTGCTCCCTATGAAAAAATGGGCCTAGTAACACTAATGAGTTACAGGACATTTGAGGGAAAAATCACAAGCAGTACTCAATTTGGACATTTAGGGGAGGAGTTATTTGGGGTGTGCTAACCTTTGTGGGCAGGGATTTAGCTATTAATGGTTATATTTTGAGGGGGAAAATAAATTAACTCAGTTATATAAGC